>JAULBR010100332.1:0-11263 GCA_032355825.1 Melanodrymia aurantiaca
ACGCACGCACGCACGCACGCACACACGCACGCACGCACGCACACACACACAATCTATCCGTTAATCTGAGATATAAAATATATGAATAAGAAATAATGACTCAGTTCCACTCTTTATTGAGTTTAGCAAGAAAGCTTGCCAGTTCAACATAATTTGAGATATAAAATATATAAATAAGAAATAATGACTTTCAGTTCAATTATTTATTGAGTTTGACAACATGATTGTGTAACGAAGCCACCAGCCAATTCTATAACAGTAAGAAAACACTCATTTTCTTATTTGCTACGAAGAACATGATGCGATGATGTGATGTCAGGAGCTTTCAGCAAAGTTCTATCAAAATGTAATCTATTTCAGTGTTAGGTACTACTGTAATTATATTTCTAAATTCAATATTCTGTTACGTCTCAAGATTCAAGAATAAAGCATGCTATCGCTCCCTATAGGGAGGTTACCCTATCATGGGTAATAAAATTAAATGTATGTACAGTAATAACATTAAATGTATGTCTCTATTATAATAGGCTAGCAATATCGTGAGACAATTGGCTGTAGCAGAGTTGAGCACCTGTAAATGACTGTAGTTAGTCGAGCCATCTAAACCCCCGCCTGTTATGTGTAGTTTATTTGTTCTAACCCTAGGGTGTATCTATCGGTTAGTTAGTTATACCTTATTTACGTGGTTATATCCAAATTAAGGTTCAAGCGCTGCCTGTCCAGGGCCGAGGTTAGTGTTAGTATGAGAGAGGAAACCATCTACTCCTATTTGATAAATACCGTATGCACTTTACACATTGACACTTGCGAAATACTCTCTATAGATGTACTGCGATTCAAAATCTCATCGCCTCGAGCGGGATTCGAACCCAGCACCTAACAGTCTTGAGACCAATGATCTAACCACTATACTACGGGGACCGGTCTGAATCTGTCACTTTACAAACAGTTTATATACTAATATTTCACAATGACGATTATAACACATCCTAGGATATGTCTATCTTCGTAAATTCATACAACAAGTACAGCATAGATAGACCACGTACCAACAATCTTCACAGACATGCCGCGAGTTCTCGTCCATGGTGAGATCTCGTTTCAGAAAGCACCTGACGTTCCGTGAGTGACATAATGGCACGTGCGTGCCATGTCGATGGCAAAAGCATTCGCGGGATTCTTAGTTCTTAACTATGGCATGATTTATTGGCACAAGATATTTTTGTCAGAAAGATTAGCATCCGACTAACATCTCTTGTTCCTCCCAGGTGGGATAGCGGGCTGACGGATAGACTCGCGTACAGCACTGGGCCCCGCTTTACGAAACGATCTAAGCACCGAAATCATCTTAAAGTTTGTTCATTTAAGGACACCACTGGAACACATTGATTATTAATCAGCAGTTATTGGATGTCACAGAGGTACCAGCTACCGCCACATAGGCTACTCTTCTTCCAATAACAGCGAGGGATCTTTTATATGTATTTTCCACAGATATGATAGCACACACCACGGCCAGCCGTGGATCACTGGTTGGAACTGGACATAACGCTGCGGGTCCCCTGAGGAGGATGGATCCTTCGACCCATCTTGCCGCAGGCGGCGCTTTACCGCTGGACTACGCCCCACTCCTAATACGTCCTATAGCAAATATTTTAATGGTACATAGGCTTATTAATCGTTAAGATCATTTGATACCAATATCTGTCAGAATGTGCAGGAATCAAATATGCATTTAGTGTGTTAATATGATTGCAAGGGGAAAAAAGGATCTGTAAATTAATTACTTTTGGGAAACATCTTACTATATTTTTCATTTTATTCGTAATGTTGCATGGCGTTAAAAGACGCGAATAAACATGATGTCTATTCACGTCAATGGTATCCACTCTTGTTAGCTCGTTTAGCGATCAACATGATATTTTTAACATATTTCTATTACCCCGGTGTAAAAGGAACGCAAGTCCGGTCGGAATGCAAGTCCGATTATATCATAACAAAATGGATTAAATAGAAAAATAAATCTTTACGGAATAAAACAAATAATCTGATCCATAAAACAAGATATTACCTACAAGTTCTAGAGTAAATAATATTTATAAGAAAAAGCGCAATAAAACTATGTGTTTTATCCAAGTCTGGTTTAGACTAGGAGGTATGTACAGTAGGTCCTATATATATATATATTGTATCGGACCTATATATTCCTACGGACTTTTATTCCTATTATACCGTATTCGATCAAGCCTACACTGGTATCCCGGAACACCACACGAACGCCATCTTAAAAAGTCATTATTCATTAAGAAAGTGAAAAAAGAAAGAAAATATCTGTTAGTTTCAGGTGATCTGCCTCGAGGTGGTATACCTCTCTCACACAACACCTGTGGTCATGTTTTTCTATTTGTTTATTTTCTTTCCTATAAACGGGATGTATTTCTATGAAGGAAATGTGAGGGTGGCTAAATTGCTAAATGTATGGTTGGGTTTCCTGCATGTATTTGTTTTGAGGGCGGCGATATGTCAGTGTCACATGCAAGGAAAACTGTAGCGTTTTTCCATCGCTATCAGATTGCTAGGACGCCATTGATTACTTTTCAAGGAAGGCACATGTTCGTTTGGTATACATCTACATGCATTTTATTATTCTCTTATTATAACATGGACTGGTGTCTTTGCTCTCTGCCTTTTCGAACAAATATTACTTAGAAATAGCATTGGAATATGGTATGGGACCTTAGTGTGGGTTTGGGAGTGTTGGGAGAAGCTATGGAATTTGCCGTTTAAATTGTCCTAACAATTTAGTTTTTACTTTCGGAAAATGAAAAATGTTTTAGTCTTTGCCCTAAAACATGCAAAGATATTAAGTTTTTATACTGAAATGTATCAATATGTTTTGGTCGTAAAATGCTAAATTTCCTAGAGGTGTGAGGTGAAGGTGAAATGGAGACTGCGACCCTCGCATACCCAGACCCATAATTATGCCTATGAGTATTAGTATATATCTATATCCGTCAGTGTGTCCGTTACAAAAGAATATTGTATAGTCATTAATTGGTAAAATTATTCTTTTCATGTTATAATTATACGGAGATTTGCCATTGTCAACTATTGGATGTGCAGGACAGTACAATTAATTAACATTGTCGTATTTATTCCCACAAGACGTCCGTCCGTCCGTTACACGATATTTTGCTGCATTTAGTCCCATTTCTCAAGGGATTCTTTTTATAGTAGGTACAAGAATATGTCACAGTATGAAATTAATCATTAGCTCTTCATTCGGATTAGTTAATTTTAAATCATCTTTGTGTACATCAGCTTGTTATAAATATTATACTATAATAATAGCATACTTGTACATGTAATACTTTACAACACAATTTAAACATCTGCAGGCACGTTCCGTTTCTTTTCCGTCTACAATTACCACCTTTCCTGCAACAACATTGATACAGTAAATAGAAGTCACACACCGCAATGTCAGAGAACTATGCACAGCACAAATAAATCAACATATGCACCAATGTTGTATGAATTCCGCGGAACACGCATGTATTATTTCCCGCCCTCCTGCTCGTCTCCCGTCACGTGATAAACTGTTCCCACTGCGCAGTGATCGTCGGCACCGCTGCTTCCGACAGTTTCGGCTTCTTGTCCGTTTACACAACAAAAAGATACACAGACAGTTTGTTTTGCCTGGGACCAGCAGTGGCTAGTGCTGACAGACAGCACTGCTAGGTGTTTTCTTTATCTACACGATGTGTTATCCTTTCTGTACTGCAGGACGACCATACATGATCGCACTATCAGACTCGAGGTCAGCACTCGTTCAGATGACAACCACTCTATACATATCTTCTACTCAAGACTCCTTATTGAGCATCCTCAGAAAGTTCGCAAAAATTCTCGTTCCAACCAGTGGTTCAAAGGTGAAATATAACTATAATTATTATAGTTGGTTTGTTTAACGACATCACTACTATTACTAATGTATACGTCAACACATTGACATGGCCAAATGCGTATCTCTGCACAAGGCAGCTGACTCGACAGTGTCCAGGACAGAAGTTAGTGTTAGTATGATAGAGGAAACCCGCTACTCGTTTTTGATAAATAGCGAGGGATCTTTTATAAGCACTTTCCCCACAGACATGAGAGTACATACCATGGCATTTTTGGGGTATTAAAAATGAAGCCTCGTTTTATTCACTTTGAAACAGTTCTGAACACTGGTCGGTGTAAATGGAAGTAGGCCCTTACACCTACCTACTGAGCCTTGCTGAGCACTCTCTCTGGGTTGGAACAGGTACTGGGATTAAATGGAATTCGAAACCAATACTTACCAGTCTTAAGCCCGATGCCGTAACCACTGCGCTACGGAGGCCGGTGTCACTCGCGTAAAACGAGAACTCTTTAATTATGATATCGCAATTATTATTCATTATCGTAGGACAAACATGTCCCTCAGAATCTATCAACTGTTGTTCCAGTGTCCCATTGCGTATTCAATTAATTTTTCATTTCATTTTTGAGTCGCGTGTTGGCCATCCACTGGTCACTGACAACTGGGCGAAATGTTATTTTAAAAATAGTGTCTTTGTTACTCCGGATGAAAGCAAACACGCACACGCTCCTGGAGGCTCACTCAGCAATAATTAAGACCTCTAGCTTACTCCCCTTGAGGGAGTTTTCCCTGGAGATCGATACTTTCTCAGTTCCTTCCAAGTCTCATCGCCCGATTCAAGTTCAGCGCATGCGCGTCTTCAGAGGAAAACTTGAAATTCTTACGCATTATTAGGTCTTCGAGGCGTTTGAAGGACTCTGGAAGTTAGTATTTCAGAACAGTCAAACCATCCGTGTTCTAAATCAGAGACAACGCCCGCGGGAAGACAGCAAGTCACATGATTTAACAAATAGAATGTTTTACAATTTACGCAGCTGAAATCGGTTTTAGTTTGCTATTAAAATATTTGTGAATAAAATCCAAGTGCCGCAAACGACAACTCTCGATTTGATACCCGTCCAATTAAAAGGTGATACATTTATTGCTCACATTATTCCGCCTGATTAAATAGTTATTGTGGTCCTGGTGTAAACGTTTTACATCTCGATATCTCGAAGCTCAAGCTAAGGAGCCGAAATACTGACTTCGATGTATGTTTTGCTAGTTGGAGGTAATCATCACTGGTAATATTTTCAGACATAGCAATATACTTCAATATACCAAGGCTATTCAAGACCACAAAATTCATGGTAAGAAGTGAGTGACCTTTATATATTCGATGTATCCAGCAAAGATTGAATTCTATATACACGCTAGCATGTCTAATTTTTTATTAGAGGAGTTATTGGAGTTCACCTTTTGTGTGAGGAGAGCAGTGAGGTTGGGGTTGGGGTTGGGGGCGAGGGCCGTTGGGTGTAATACCTGAGTATTTGCAAAGTCAATGATATTATTCCAAAGATTTTATACCGTAAATTATATTTAATGATACATGTAATAGAAATGGATTGGGGAGCAGATGAAATATTGCTTGCCAAAAATTGGAAATTACTATTGGAACCTGCAATATACCAAATGAAGTTCAAGCACGCTATTTCGGTATTGGGTAATAGAGAATACACAACTCACTACTCGGCTATACAGTTTGACTTGCACTCCTGAATTAGTGTTACCCTTCACTAGCCACAGGTTCGCGAAGAATGACATCAATTCACTCCTGTTGGGATACATTGTATTGCCTCGAATGTAGTTGAATATTCTCTAAATTATTTACACAGTGGTTAATTTAAAAGTACATTTGACCGGTTACATCCCATGAAATGACTTTTCATAACTATAGATCTTAACAGTGAATTGACAGCGTAACGACTTCTGTTATTTATTTGGAATGGACACCAGAGGCAAACAACAATCCACGCATTTCCAGTTGACAAAGTGAAGCCCCTTTAAGAATACCCCAAAGAACAAAACATTGCAGATATCCTCTGGGCACCAAAACAATGTCAAGTATTTAGACCGTCAAGCTATATTTAATTAGTTCCGCCAACACGCCAAACAATCCCTGTACAAATTATTCTGTGAAACATGCATGTACATTACTATTATTAAGTTACCTCCAGGTGTTAATTTATTTGTAGTAAAAGTGTAAAGCATACTGTTGGTGGGTGGAGGGAAGAAATATCTCTGACCCATGTTCTACCACGGAGGTAAATGCATCTTTTGTTAAAAAGCACAGAGAAACAGTTTCGGATTCTACAACCATGCAATATGTAAGAGAAACTAAGACAAAACCAATAATATAGCCAAATGCATATCTCTGCACAGGGCAGTGTTGAAGGAATATTACGAGAAAGACTAGTTTCACGTACTCATGCACGAATCAAAGCAAAGGTTGTGATGATACCTGATGTTCACGAAAAGTGGGCGTATCTTGCTCCTCCAGTCATACCAATCATAAGAACATCTATTTTGGTTTTATCTTGAACGTTCATCGAAGCGATGACAATGCGTGAAGAAGATTAAAGTAACGTATTTCAATGTATCAGACATCACGAGAACCGAAGAATGAAAACGTTTAATCGACAACATAAAAATGGTGAATACGTGATATTATTTGTTTCATACTTTACTACATTTTGTTTATTATACACATAAATGCAAGCACACACGTCGATATGCTCGAGGACACCTGCCACCCTTCAACTTACCCGTAACAAGCATTCTTTTTGTTCCTTATATCGAGGATGTATCATGATGGCTTTAATCAGATTGTTGGCGGTGAGAATTTGTCTCTAGAAGATCGTATTTATCAAGTCTACCATAATTATAAGGGCGATGCCATATTATTTGTCCCGTCCGCAACACTATGTTGTTAGATAATTCAACTGTTAGGAATTTCAATTTATTTACATATAATAACAAAGAGAAACAATCGTTGCGGACGGGACAAATACCATGCACCCGCCGATAATCTTTATCAGTGGATTAGTTTGATGAGTCGATTCGAAGAACACCAGAACAAATTCTACAAATCTGCCTGTATCTGAAAGAGAACCGTTAGAAATTATGGACACAGGACACAGCCCGTCAATAAAAAACTTTGGGAACCTCTCGATAACCTCAGGAAATCATCACAGTTCGTCATCACATCCGCATTATTGATCTGACAGGGCCATATCACGACTGAAAAAGATAATGTTTGTTTAACGACACCACTGGAACACATTGATTATTATTAATTAGCGGTTGTTGGATGTCAACCGCACCTGCTCAGAGGAAATCAGCTGCCTACACATAGTCTACTCTTCTTTAAATAACAGCAACGGATCTTTTATGTGCACTTCACCATAGACAGGATAGCACACACCACGGCATTTGATATAGACAAGTCGTGGATCTCTGGTTGAAGCGGGAAATAACCCGACGGGTCCCCTGAGGAGGATCGATCCCTCGACCAATCAAGCCGCAGGCAGTCATTTAGATACCGCTGAACTACGCCCCGCTCCATATCACGATTGAGTGGAAGAAGAATTTGACGAACAGAAGCAATCCCATAAAGTATAACAAAATAACACCCCCATGTACAAATCACGGATCCGCTCCTGAATAGAATTATATTATTTACAATAAACAATATAAGTTAAATTCGTAGATAAAGGTGATGAAAGAAACATATAATTTATTGTCTTTAGATCCTATGATCAAAGTGTAAAGTTCATTTTACGACAGTTGAAGGTGAGAGTCTATCGTAAAGTAGTCGGGTTTTATCGTCTGCCACGCCTCGCGCTGTAACTGCAGACGATAGAGAGGTAGTAATTTAGGCCACACGACCAACAAGTACGTCCCATTCCGTCATCTTCACAAGTCAATAATGAGAACCAGATTAGCGGGGTTAACTTGGTTCTATTAGCTTGTCTATCGTACTTACAATGTGCAGATTATTTATACATTACAGATTGCCGCAATATGGCGAGCATGTTATGGTTCTAGTCCGTCCAGTTTATGGGAACTGTGACACCAGACCGTAACTCATTCACCCATGCAGCTCTTCAAATGTAATTTTATTTATATTATTTGAATGAGGTAGGCCTACATGCATTTTTAACAGGATGATGGTCCTCTGTTTATTATTATACATAACTGGCTTCTATAAAAGTTTTAACAATCAACATGGTGTTAACCCTTTATGTTGTAGTGGTTAAGACTCCGGATTCTAGGCAATATTTGTGTTTTTATAAAGTATTACGATCTACAATGAAGATAACATTTTTATGAAAAAATTAAAATTTACATATTTCTTTCATTATTTGTATTATGACCTTTAGAATTACTATGATCGGCGTCATTGTCCTAATGACGACGGTCATGGTCATTATGTCTCTTGGGAAGAACTAGTCGGAGAAATCTCTAACTGACAAGGGTCTAGATGTATATTTTTCTGGCTGGACTGCCCTCGCCCAGCAAGCAAAATGGCCATCTAGACCCTTGTCAGTTAGAGATTTCTCTGACTATGGAAGCACAAAATCATATTCACGCCACTTTCTGATACTATAACTACTCACAAGGCACAAACCCGACGCACTAACTTTGTGGTTATTTAGACTGTATTGAGTTACTGTTCCAAACCCTGGAAATGTAAATCCAATCATCTATCTCCTATCCTTTTAACTGTCGTGCTCTTCGGTGAAAAACCGAACTGGTTACCACCCATTGTTACGTCACAACAATGGCGTTACTATGACGTCTTTGGAGACGTGTACATTCATAAAATTTGTTGGTTTGTACAAAATGTCCAAAAATTGTCAAAGGCACAAGGCAGAGTTAAATGGATACTATAGAATAGTGGCGATGACTCAAGATTCACTGCCAGTAATGATACCAGCTTTTCGGGAAAGGTGAAATGTAGGACCTAGATCCTACCCAACCAGACACCAGTCGTAACTTCGTAAGGATAGCAGTTTCGATTTGTTTACTTCGAAAACGTGTGGAACAGGTCAAATTAGAGGGTAAAGAATAAGAATTAAATTTGTTTTAAGTTTAACAATAAGAAATGCTCTATTAGCCAATAACGTTACCAATAAGGTTAGATGTTTACATACAACGCATCCATATTAAAACTCGGGACTGTCTCTTTAATGTCCCTTTAAGGTTGAGGTTTTAACGTTTTTATTCATGTGCAAACAATCATATTTTGTCCGGTGACATTTATCACATGTGCACGACAGGCGAACATGGAATCCAAGACACACGAGCAGCAAACATTTACAGTGTCAAGAACGTATTCTCTAATAACCGGCATCGAGTGAGGAACGCCAATACGTTTCCCAGCCAATCTGTATAAACGTTTGCTTAAACAATGTGGTTTTCTTTACAAATAGAAAATGATGAGGATGGATAAAAGATGGTTGAGTGAGAATGATAAATATCAAATATATAATAGACAGCAGATGTTGTGACACCGTACCAGTTTCCTAATAGCAGATGTTTAATACAATTTTTGTTCATGTTTCATACATTTTTTCTTGGTTGCATACCATCGTTTATATATTTTGATCATACATATATTTATATTTTTCATCGCAATTATTGTGCATGTTAAATAATAGCTTTATGTGTATTATGTATTTGTAAATCTTGAGAATAAGTGAACTACAGTGAAACCCATCTAAACTGGACCCTCTAAACCGAACATATTTCAAAGTCCAAAACAGCCTTATGTGCTGTATTTAAACCTCAGTAAACCGAGCACCCCTCTAAACCGAACATTTTACTTGGTCCCAAGTATGTTCGGTTTAGAGAGGTTTCACTGTACTATTTTTAGGAAATGATTATAACATGTATAATGTTATTTTGCCACCTGAAGGTACTGTACAGTCCCCAATTTAAGACGGATGCCACTATAATAATTATATTATAATTATGCGGATCATAAGTTCAGTTGTAACATGGTTACCAGATTAAATAAAATTATATGCATTTATGGCCAAATATCAATGCATTTTATAACAACAAATCCATTTATATAGATTACCAATTGCAGGTCAGGTACCATTAAGTGCACTATTACTGTGACACGGAACTTTCTTATTTGGTATGTTCCACCTTTATGAGCTAGTTCGGCCAGACAGAATAAAATAAATAAAAGCAAGTTTAGTTATGACTTTCAATACTCTATCTCAATTAAAATAGTCTCACCAATTAGATAATAATTATGATGAACCATCCACAAAATCTCAAAATTTCACAGACACAAATATATTTCCCTTGTTTGCGTTAATCATTAACTAGTCCAGACAATTGCTAACTTCCCATAATTCAATAGTTTATATTTTATATCCCTTGCCCTATGCTTTCCTAATTGGGTACAACCTTTGAATTTGGTCTCTGCATTTGATGGTGCACGGTATCTAATGCGTAGTGGTGGTGTGATGGTAGTGGTGAGTGGGGTTGGGTGGGGGTTTGAGGTTATGTCTTACATTCAGTTGATAACGCACCCAAAACGTCCGTTGTGTTCGGCCAGTTTATATTACCAACCCACTTTTGTTCGGTTCCTCATCTGAAGTAGACCTAAGCATGGCCGTATATTAGTTAAATATCGCGCTGGAGTGGAGGAAAGGTCTGCAATGGCTGGTATTTATTCCCTTCATTATTGGACCAAATTGAACAAACTGGCCATTTCCGATCACTTCCACGTGAGTGGAAATATATATAGCACATGTTTCTACAGCATGATATTGTATACTATTGAATATATTTGGTGGACCATATGAACGAACTAAAATGTATATCCTAAATATTAATTACAATATGTACTAATTAACACATTCTTAATCTCCGAGTATTCGTACTATCATTGTTTCAACTTAATTACAATATGTACTAATTAACAAATTCTTAATCTCCGAGTATTCGTACTATCATTGTTTTAACTGCATGAGGTGAATGTGGACATTTTTGTTTATTTGGTAAAAGAAGGATCATGACTTTAACCGCCTGTTAACTATAATGCGTTTGCTTAAGATAAATTTAAAGACAAAAATAAACATAAACAATAATTATTCATTTGAATCTCGTGTCATACAGCTCGGAATCCCGTCCATCTATCGTCCGCTATTTTATTTCCTTTATACATGTATATAATATGAGAACACCGTACGCCGATGAAAATTAAAGTTTGTTTTAGTTAACGACGCCACTAGAAACACATTGATTATAAATCAGCGGTTATTGGACGTCAGACACATGGTTATATTGACACAT
>JAULBR010100343.1:0-11263 GCA_032355825.1 Melanodrymia aurantiaca
GCTTTTAACATAGACTACTTTCTGTCTCTGTAAACAGCAAAGAAAATCAAAAATCAAAAATTAAATATCCAAATAATCAAAAATAAATATAAACATTGAAAATATGTTTATAGAGACAGAAATATTCGGTCTATAAATACAAGTGCAGAAATAAAATATATTTGAACCAAATTTTGCATGAAAATTTTACTTTATACATGAGTATTTCTTTTTCATAACTGTTTACTTATTTGTTCTACTATATTGGACAGATCTATTGCAATAAATGTATCAGCCATTTGCCAGATCTTGCAGTCTAAAAAGTGTTCACGTCTCATAGTGTAGAAAGTTTATCAGGTCTTACATGTATGGTGTAGAATGTTTGTCAGGTCTTATGGTGTAGAAATGTTTTTCCATTTAGTCTGATTTAAGATTTACTTGCACTCAAAGACTGCGAAACTACATTTCATGGTCAACAAAAAACTTAAGTAAAATTGATCAACCAAAAACATTTTACTGTAATGATTCTAACAAATGAAAAACGAGAAAAAAGTGGTAATCTGTAACAGGTGTTCGCACCAAATTCACTGATGCTATGCAATGCATTTAATTTAGATAAAACAAGAGATCAACTGCTTAAGATAATGAATCAGCCATCGGAATTTTCAGTGGCAATCGGCAACACCATCACAAAAACTATGGCAAAATTGATTTGCGACAACATTTATTCACCATCTCAAAATAAATAAATAAAAAATTCTTTTAAATTTGGTATTATTATTTTGAATGCCGTTCCACTCTATGGTCGGTTCCTGATAATTGATTGAAGTGTTCCGAATGCTGCCATTTAATATAATTTGGTTTATTCCAGTAATATAAAAAAAATGTGCTATCGCAATGATGTGGCACAATTAGTTTGCGATGACAATCAATGAATGAATGGACACCCAAGAATAAAAATGAATATGGGCTCCTGAGTGTCAAAAGACTGCTATTGCAAAATTGCCCAAATTTCAAGTTCTGATTAATGCACATTTATTAAAAATAATGACCAAAGGGCATATAACAGTTTTTCCTCTTTGCATTTGAGATTTCAACGGGTGTGTGTACAGTTAAGTCTCCAAAGGCTTTATAGAATGGTTTTGATATTGCAAATTATCTAAATCAAAACATAAGGCATAACTCCAACAAAATAAAACACCCCACACATGTGTGGAGACGACCGAGGACAAGGGATTGCTTGCCCTTCGTGGTAAAGACTATAATTACATGCTGGAAAAAATATAGGGTAGGTAGGTATGAAAAACATTTTATTTTGGAAAATAATTTTATTTATGGATATTAAATAGGTGTTTATAGATAGATGTTAATAGTCTTGGAATGTCTTCATGGAAATCGATGTTATATTAACAACATGTTTTGGAAATACGAAAAAAGATTTAGGGTCGGCAGGTTCAAATTAGGGTCTGCTGGGTAACCGGAAACAAACGATATTTTATGATACGCCTGAGTACTATAACGGTAGAAACGAAGAGATGGTAAGACTCACATGATTCTGTGGTGTAACCGGCAGGAAGCATACCGTACGGACTCTGACCGCC
The DNA here is from genome assembly GCA_032355825.1 of Melanodrymia aurantiaca. Classification (NCBI taxonomy): domain Eukaryota; kingdom Metazoa; phylum Mollusca; class Gastropoda; order Neomphalida; family Peltospiridae; genus Melanodrymia; species Melanodrymia aurantiaca. Next base: position 1,581 of record JAULBR010100343.1, read on the forward strand.
CTGGTATGGGTAACCTGACTGGATGAATGACGATGAGTTCTGACCGCCCACGTACGCCATGTTGGCCGTGTCGGTGTTCGCCGTTGTCGTAATGTTTTGTGTGTCAGTCGTATTCACGACGCCGTTTTCTTCTGTGGACGGAGTAGAAGAAGTCAAGATCTGAGGATATGAAATGGCAACATTTCTGAAAGAAAAAAAGAAGCATCCATTTAATTCTATATGAACTGAAATCACAACATTTATGATAAGGAACAGGGTGGTAGCTCAGTGCAAAAGCGTCTGTCTGAATGTTTCCTACATGCAATTTAATTGATGGATTCAACCTTATGTTTAATACTACTAAATACTTCTCAATTCATAAATATTTATTTCTTAAGCACCAATTATGATTGTAAGACATACTCAAGTAAAGTTTGGTTTATTTAATGACGCCACTAGAAACACATCGATTATAAATCAGCAGTTATTGGACATCAGTAAGTAAGACATACTCAATAAGAGCAAGTGACTTTTTCACCGGCCTCCGTAGCGTAATGGTTAACATATCTGGTTTAATTAAGACTGGTAGGTACATGTACGGGATCCAAATCCCAATCGTACAATACGTTATTTTTAATCCCAATACTGGATCAAACCCAGAGTGAGTGATCCAATAGGCTCAATACATGTAGTATGGGTATACCACAACTTATACTGATTAGTGTAAACAACTGGTGTAACAAAGGCTATGGTATGTACTGTCCTGTCTGTAAGGAAGTGCATATAAAGATACCTTATCAAATAGGAGTAGCAGGTTTCCTCTCACATACTTGTGCTTGAACCGTAATTAGATATACATGTAAACACATAAATAAGTTATAAATCAGGCTGCAAAATTACCGGGTTCGCATCGCAAAAAGCAATGCAACATCTTGCTATCGCGATGCAATATTATTGCTCACTCTTTATATAAGTGCTAATCAAATTCCAGTAGTTGCTTTTCCATTCCCCATCCACTAAAAATAACTGCTAATCACAATTTTAAAAACAAATTGCAAATAATAAACTCCCAACAACAAAATAGACAAGAGATAAAAATAGCGGATGATGGGTATTCTGTCATGTTATTCCCTCCCCTCGGAGGAGCGTCCACCACAAAGAAGCCACTCACAGATAGTGAAGTGGAATCAAGTGTTATTCACTGCTATATGGCAAGACCTGATTGGGCTATTATTTCCTACGAAGTGCTCTCCTCACATCAAACAGATTGAATATTGATACTCCCCGATGTGTCAAACAAGCCCCAGATAACACTCTCAACTCAAGCTAAAACACTTGGAGGCATTCACCAACAAACATAAACACCAAATGTCAAAGTCTCTCACTCATACAACAGGTAGATGAGCTACAAATGTGTCAACAACCAAAATAGAACAGACAACCAAGTGAAAAAATTAGAATCCAAATCAAGATTTCATTGAAAGCTTTGGTTCTGCAACATATAATATTTTTTTTTAATCATTCTTATTTTTTAGATTTTTGGTATGTATATGTCAAATATATAACCAGTATATAAATTATAATAAATGGCATATAATTATAGAACAGGTAGAACTAAGAAAAGAAGAACAATGTAAAAGATATCATATACATGGATTGTTATTTGATGTTCTCCAGGAAAAAATGCTATTAATGATAGTATGTGGGGAAATTGGGTTTCTAAGCATTTACAAGAAAGGATCTATTTTAGTTATCAATTACGATATAATTTTAAGCAGAGAGAGAAACATTAATGTGCCATCTACAAATTTAGAAAAACTAAATACTGAAAAGAAATAATAATTTCAAAAATAAATCCTTGTTCAATAGAACTTGATAATATATTTCTTTGCAATATTTCTTTTGGAAGCCTTCTAAGTACACATCTATAAGGTTTCTACGAGAATTCACAGAAATTCATTTCTCCAAGTCAACATTCACAATCAATTTGATTTTCTGCCACTGACAGTTTCCATGCACGACAATAAACTATATGTCTGAAATTATGAGTCGGTTAAAGAGTCTCTAAGGTGTCATAACATATGGTTCTAGCGAAGAGCCATCATCATAAACAAAAGTATCAGACCTAGTTACTCATAAGCAATTGGCAGACAAAATTGCCCAAACCGCCTGGGTTAGTAATGAAAATCAATGACATGGTCCCTAGGAAATTCATCCACTTTTAACAATATTAGCCCAACTTAAAGTAAACGCAGAAGCAATGTTTTGATGGCAGTCAGAAGAAAAAGGAAAACGATGAAACAATTGCAAATAATAATTTGTTAACTATATAACAAATGGCATTGCGTAACATTTTAACAATTATTTTACATGTAGAATATCAATGGAAGATTTGTCACAGCTCTGAGAAGCACAAGACTAATTATATTGCCATGTTTATTGGTGGTGGCAGCAGTGACTCCATTATGCGAATGTCCAGAGCAAAGTCGTTGGGCGACAGTGATAGCTTGCCTTTCGTATAGCCAATCATTCAAAAATATTATACATGTTCCCAATGTGTGGGCATAGTTTTTGCTAGGCAGGGGATGGAGATTATATTAGCATACAATGGGAAAATATATAAACAGATGTGTCCACAAAGTTTATGTTAGAACCTACTAGGTTCATATTCGAATATCAAGATGCAAGATATAGTAATCCCATAATCCTGCATTTCACAAGCTTACTCAGTCTTACAATCACAAAGCTATAAGAAAAAGAAGCCACAACAGCACATTTAGTATATAGTAAGAATAAACATAATTCCCTTTTTAGGTTTAATATTCAAACATCTGGCACGTTTTCAGCTCCAGAGTCGATAGCACATAAAGCTCACATCATCATGAAATAAGCTCATATTTTAAAGAATTATTATTTGAATCTCAATTGTCACATAAATATTTTTTATGGTTTGACATAGGACAAAAAAGTCTATTATATTCTTTGTGGATTAGTCTGTAAAAATCAAGTTGTTATTTCTATGTCCAAACTAAACACACTAAATAAGCAATCAAATTGTTTCACATGGTGCAATCATAAAAAGTGGACAAAAAAAGGTTCACATAATTACAGTTTGTTTATTCGGGCCTGCAATATGTTTTTGAAGCTAATTTAATTTGGGGCAATATAGAGAAACAAGGATAATAGATTTGGAAATAACAATAATCGTCTACCATCGCAATTTAATAAAACATTTAATTCCAAGATAAAACAATCTTCTTTTTTTTTTTCAAAAGCTGAAATACATAAGGATGGGGTGGGACAATAATAAATATAAATATGGTAAAAACATCAGGTTGACAAATCTACATTGTTGCCGTTAATATGAACATCCCAATTTTAATTTTCATGTATAAATATAAGGCTTCTGCAAAGATATGATTTAGGGCTATTATCTTCCAAGGATGTCAGACATAAATAGTGATTATGAACTCTGCTAAGCACTATATGATGAATGGAAGCAGCAAAGATGGTGGGAACAGTTTAAGTAATAATAATAACTAACACTTGTAGGAGTTCTGTTGTGAAAGCAATCTGAAGAGAAAACTTACTTGTAAAATTCTGATGTGGCATATGAGTTTTGAAGAATAGGTGAAGGCTTGCTGGGGTCACCTGTAAAGAGAAGACAATAATTATTTAGTTACAGTGAAGGACAAATAAACACATTATCACCATAATCATAAAAGTTTACAATTGAAAATTTATAATCCAACATGGAACCTAAAACTAATATACAGAAAATATGATAAAGAACATAAAACTGTATGTTTGTTATTATTTACTTTGAGATTTGGTGGACTAAACCTCAGTGTCAGATCATTTTCTTCACAAGCAAGAAGTAAAGTATTGTAGGATTTAAAAACACTGACATTTCCCCTTTGGCTTGTATTACACCACCAACCTGCACTTTAACTGGGTAGAGTGTTATGAAAATATTACCAAATTTTTTTTGGGAGATTGTTCAAACAGGTTAAGTCGAGCCAATAAATCCAGTGACAGGATCTCTTTAAGTGAGAGCATCAGCAAGACCTCCATGAGTTTACCAGTGTACTAACTATTGCCTCGATTTAATTTTTATTATCTGGTTAGATATCACATTAAAGACGCTATTGCGTACATCCAAATATATTATTTTTTTTTACCACAGAGTAAAACATCAGTAAAACAGTTTTAAAACCAATGAAATCATTACGTGTAGACCATGTCGTAATAATTGTACGTTTTGTAGACAATGATATAACGGTACATTTTGTAGACTATATGGCTTAATAAATGTACATTTTGTAAACCATATGTTGTAATAACTGTACATCTGACCGATTGAACAACGTGCTGGGGTGTCATCAAACAAACATTGATTTTGTTTCCCGCCGAACCAAACGGATAATCAATAGCCGTGTCACAATGTATTACACAATAAATTCGCAAAATGATCGGAAAAGTCTTCGCCACATTGCAGTCCCACAAGCATTGCATGTCAGGCAGGAAAACAAGGGCAGCAATTTGCTGGAGTACTGCATTTTATCACATCTTCCTGTCTGCACACTTAGTCGTGATGAGTCGTGATGTAAACTCCAATGTGATATTGATTGGACCCGTCTCAATCTGCCCGGGGATCCCCAGGGCGCCCCGCAGCAGCCTGCTTCCAATAAAACAGCGGGCACACAGGGTTCTCCGACTGGATTAAACATGTTGTTCTAGGGACGCAGTCAAACATGGTTGCATTTGATGAAGCAGCCGTGGGTGGTGTTTGCGAAGATTAAAAATAATCGCAGTAATTACGAAACACACAGACATGACCAAATTCCTAAAGCAATTATCTTAAGATGGAACATCAGAACAAAGATTAACCATCTCAAGACTTTTTCAGCTTCCAAAGTTCCTGCTTCACTTAATTTGATTAAGGAGTGGCATCTAGCTAAGTGGAAGAATGTCCGTCTGAGGTACAGGAAGTTTGGAGGATCGATCCTCCTTAGTAGACTCATTCTTTGTTTTCTAGTTCCAACAAGTTGTACATCAAAGGTAGTGGTATGTGCTATTCTGTCTATGGAAAAGTGCATATAAACAATCCCTTACAACTATAGCAAGCTTTTTCAAGACGATGTTTCGAAATATCGATCTGTTTGATGTCGAATAGCCAATGATTATTTATTAATCTTCCACAGTGGGTTTTTTTTCTCTACAAACCAACTTTTTCTTTTTCAATAGGATTAATTACTAGCATTAAATGTACAACAATAAAGACTTGTATAGAGAGTCTTCCAAGCTAATGAGGGGCCAGGCCCTTTCTTTGCCAAGAAAAACCCAATAATAAATATAACAAACTACCCGGTATATTAAATGCATGACACACAGTTTAGCAATAACAAGTAATCGTAAATTTATTTATGTAATAAAAATATGGTTCATTTTCAAGAAAAAACCCTATCAAAATGAGTTTTTATAAAAATAAAAGCATATGCCTACTTGGCATCACATAAAATTAATCTGGAAAGGGAATAAGTAATTTAGTAATTGCCTTATACATGAATATAATTATGTATGTATTATTTAGTTAGACAGACACCAGTTTATACATAGTACACTGTAACAATAACTGGTATCTACACAATCAAAGGTATTCTAAAGATTAAAAGCTGTTCTAACATTCAAGTTGTTCATAAATCCTTATTTAATTGACTATAATTCTAAAACATTTTGACAACACATTTTAGGGAAAGGAATTTGCATAAAATCTGCATCTTGAATGTACTATTTTTTCTATTATCTCACATGTAGATAATATTTCATTGTCAACTGCAGACATAAGCAATATATTTAGCAGTCAATTGTCACTAGTGATTAGATTTGCATACGATAGTTTGACAAGATAATATTTATAGGTAAGAATAGAAGTTGAATTTTAGTATTACTGAAACAAATTATTTAGTATAAATTATAATATCATAAATAAATAAAGTGTACCAGAATGACATGTGTGGGGAAAGTAATGCTGCGTAACGTAATTTACATAACACAGTTTATTCAACATGAAAACAGCTTGTAGTCATTGTTTTAACGACCATACATGTAGGCGCAAGTACAACATGCACAAATACCACATCACATGATAACAACACTACACTTATCTGTTGTCAAACTTATAGGGCCGTAGGAGTCGGGGGAGGTGGGGTGGGGGGACTTTGACATCTTGTCCTTTCCAGTGATGTAGGCAAAATGTAATTATTTCACAAACTGAAGGAAATTTAATTGCGGCATACATTTTTTACAAATCTTAATCGCTGTACTGACTGAAGTAGAAGTACCTGTGTAGTTATCAAGACTCTACTGACTAAGATAAAAAGGATGGACTTACCTGCGTAGTTATCAAGACTATCACTGGCTGTACTGACTGAGGTAAATGGTGAATGGGATGGACTATCTTCTGATGGCAATTCTCTTTTCACTGTTCAAAAAAAAAAAATATATATATAAAACAATGTTTAAAATAAACAAAAAACCATAATAATACAAATGTGTGAACCTAAGTTTTTGATTAGTCTGTAAAAATAGCCAAGATATAATTGCTCAAGTTCATGTTAAATATTATTCCATTATAATTATTGCCAGCAAATAAGATGAAGAGGTAAATATGAGTGGAGCAACAAATAAATAATTGAGTATTAATACATGTACATGTAGTAATAAAACAGACATTACCTGTAAAATTTAACTTTTTGTAAACTAAACACAATTTATATTGAAATGTATTGACATAATTGGTCATTCAATTGGCCAAACATTAACTAAACTTTTAGTTTCTACTGTATTTGTCTTTTGTAAACGAGCATCTCAAATATAAAGTCAGGCATTCTATATTCACCCTCTTGAAACAAATATGTTATAAATAATAATGTAACAAATGACGTTAGAACCATGACTTGCAAAAAGATAGAGAACAATATAAATCACTAGCCACAAACTGAAAACAATTGTATGACGATATTGTGAAAATATGTGCATACTAGCGAGCTAAAATCTAATATAACTTTGGTAACTTGCAACTTCATATTGCATTTACCAGTAACTATAAAATATGTAACATGTATTGATTAAATATATTGCTTAAACTATTAATCTATGAGACAGAAGCTTACATATATAGATTAAATATATTGCTTATGATATTAATCAATGAGTGAGGAGCTTCTATTACACACCTAATAACCGGTTAACAGTTAACTTCTCAATACGGTCATTTCATTAAATAATCACATTTCTGCTATAATCATTACTGTTTAAACGCAATAACAAAGAATACTAAATGCAATATCAACTTGTTTGTGTTATTATTAATATGTATGTTTTATTTTTATGTGCATGAGCTGATAAAGCATGGAATTGCTTAACAGACAGAGATGATGAAAAATTCTGTTCACATTATAAGAGAAAATTCAACACTTGATGTGCAACGTCACTGTCGACATACAGTAGTTAGGATGTGCAGTGAAAGAGTCCAAATTGTATCAAATATCTAGTACAATCTGTTTTACCCTTGTTAATGTGTTGTTCTTTTTCGTAGAAAATATTAGAATAATATGGAATCCTTATTGTATGAAAACCAACACATTCCGAAAACACCCCCACAATGATATCCCAAGCATGAAGGTCAGTAGTCTAAACATAACCACAATTCCTAATTTCACAGATCAACCTGAACTTGAACCGAAATACATGAACAAATAATAGTAAATTTAATAAATTATAGCAAACTGGAAGCAAATGTGTGGTCAGGATGCAGCTAAAGTGCTTGACAGATTTTCTCCCCATGGGGTAATGAGAACAGATAGACTGGTTCATGATTGAATTTACCACCTTCACTTGACTGGTTATCTGTCACTCTGTGGAGTGAAATTACATGCTCGTTATTATAACTACATGCTGGCTACTTAGCAATGTGAACAATTTATTAAGTTATACTCAACAAAAGAATGTTTTTTGTGTGGTTTTAAACGGAATCAGCTTGACTGAATAAAAGGAGTGATTGTTATTTTAACAACACCTCTATACATGTACATTGTTCAATCAGCAGGTAATGATAGGTTGTTTGATAAGCAGCTAGGGTTCTTTATATGCAATTTCTCACAGATAGTACAATGCATATAATGGTCTTTGATAAAGCAGGCAGGACTGATCGAAATAAAGAAAAAAATGAAATGGGTGTATTCTTCTTCTTCTTCGTTTGGGTGTATTAATGAGAAGGATCAATCCTGCAACCTAGGACACCTCAAGAAGGGTTTCATGAAATAAGTGTAGAGCTCTTGGAGAGCATTGCTCAATGGTCGAGCCTAGCTCATTGGGAGCATAGCTAAATGGTATATTGTAGCTCATTGGTAGCATAGCTCAATGGTAGTGTAGGTTACATGTAGTGGTAGTATAGTTCAAAAGTAGTGTAGTTCAATAGTAGTGTAGCTCAGAGGTAGAATGCAGCTCAATAGCAGATACATTCTACTTGTAATTTGTAAAACTATTTAAAAGGACATGATTACATTGCTTTGTTTCAGTTTGGTTCATCTATTATATTTTTGATTTTGTATACCCAAATGACTTTTAGCACAAGACAAACAGCATATTTTGTCAAACCTACATATTTAAAAATGTTAAATAATTGCTGATTTTAATGACTTTTCCTGTAATAATAACAAATTCACCACAAAAACCATTATTTTCCATATTTGCCTGACTTGAATTCTTAAACAACACATTCCATGGTTTTCCCATTTTTTATCACCACTATGAACACAAAAGCAGGTAGATGGACAGACTGCTTGCACACAGCCATACATCAATCATCCGACCTACTCTTTATCATCTGCTTTCCCAATACTCTGAGGTAAGACTAAGAGCCCTTAGTAGTACCGAGCACTCACTCCAAGTGAGAGGAACACGGCCAACTTGAAGTGACTACCCTGACAGGGACAAGTGGTCTGTAGTGTGCACCTTTACCCAACCACGCAGTATCTACCTTCAGTCCAGAGGGTCACTGATCAAAGTAACCACCAGATCTCCAGTTTGGCAGATCAGAGAATGAATAAGATGGTATGATGCATGATTAATAGCTGTCAAGCCCAACAACAACCATAGGCAGTGAGGCGCCGTGTATACAATAGAACTGTAACACAGGCAGTAACATCAAGACAAAACACTTGCCAACCAGTGGGGTCGCCAACTGAAAGGGTGGGGTAGAAAAGAGTGGGTGAAGTGGGATAAACAACGAATGGGTAGCCAGTAATGGGCATGGGTGTGGTAGCCAGAGAATTGGTGGTGTTGTCAGAGAATGGATGAGGAAACAATGGGGTGAGAGTAAGAGCCAATAAATGAGTGTGGAGTACGTAGCCCAGGGATAGGCGGGCTAGCCAGACTGTGTTAACTTCAAACTAGTATCTGTCCAATCATCCACGTTGTCTAAACCAGCATCTATTTAATCAGCCAAATCCTGATGATTTCTGATTTAAACAATACACTAAAATAATTTCTTGAAAAGTCTTGAAATATAGCCTGTAATAAATAGAGATTATTATACGAGCGGGTGTGTCGTACTGATTTTAAGAAACGAGTGTCAGGATTCTTGTATTGCCCGAGCGAGAGCGAGGGTAATACATGCATCCTGGCACGAGTTTCGTAAA
>JAULBR010100354.1:0-11261 GCA_032355825.1 Melanodrymia aurantiaca
CGTGCTTGAACCTTAATTGGATATAAGCACGTAAATAAGTTATAACTAACTAACTAACTAACTAACTAACTAACTAATAACAGCAACATTTGGATCTTTTATGTGCACTTTTACTGCTGACAGAATATTACACACTACAGTCTTTGATGGATCAGTCATGGATCACTGGTTGGAATGAGAAATAATCCAATGGATTGACTGAGGAGTATAGATTCATCGACCTTTTGAAGTTCAGGCAGACACCAGAGGTTTCCCCACAGCCATAACCATAAGGCTGTTTAACTTTGATATATTTTAATGGAATTGTAAGCACTTTGATGTATTGTAATGCTTTGTAAGAGTCTTAAATTCAGTTGTCTGTCCCTGTACAATGTATAATGCATAATCTATCAAATTTGTACTCATAAAATTCTAATATTATTAATGAATTTTGAAAATACATGTATAAGTGCCTTGAACAAATCCTGAACTACACCCAACTCCTCTTTACTATGAAAAGTTACATCTGATATTTATTGTATCTTGACCCATATATCACTATCAGGATATGTATCATATTGCAACTCTCCATTACACCGCTAGTATAAACCTAGGCAATGATGCTAATGCAAGGTAGGATCAATCTATTATGATGTGTATCCAATCTCTAAGTAACTTAAAAAAATTAAAATAATTGCCTTTCCCTCATGGATAACATAAATATGAGTGAAAATGTGATACGTTTAGTGACTTTATTAATATTGCATAATAGTAACAGTTTAAATTCTTAATTTCATTTTCCTTACATTACCAGAATAATAATTACTAGTATGTACCAGAATCGTATAAAGTATTTGTGATTTTCTTGTCTTGTTATCAATTTAATTCCTTGTTTCAATATTATTTCAGTTCAGTTGCCTTGATTCCTAATTTATTGGAAGAACTATAAGCAAATGATGAATCAGAATTGAAGAAACTGACTGACAATTACTGCTTGCCAGAAGCAGGGGAAGAATGGATCACTACGCAAAGTATTGATCTGAAGGCAGCCAACCCCAGCCACCAGACCCACTGACTGAGGACATCCGCTTGCTTACAGTCACAATTTTCAATTTGTGTGCAGTGGCACGCTTCAAAGAATACTCAGCTTGACTGTTCATCCTATAGTGGACACATGTCCAGCTCCTGTAGTATGCCAGCAGAGTCATTACGGTGGGATTTCATTGTCAAACTGGGCTTACGAGAAGTAGAAGAACACAGGAACCGTGCTATAGAGAGTGCTTCCTGGTGTCTCTTCACCAATCTGATGTGTGTATACACCGTTAATGAGATAAGCTGTTGATAAAAGGAAAATCTCATTACTGGTTGAAAAGAATAGGCTTCTTGTCACTTTGAGTTGGACAGAAGTTGCCACTGTTGTGCAGATGTGAAACCTACTGTCACTGGTGTGATGATTTTAAACATACATTCAAGATAGAAGACTTGATTCCAATTGCTGTTCTTACTTCCATATGTGATATGTTCTTTATCTTTCATGGCTTAAAAACTCATTTGTTGTGGCCTATATAGTTGTGCAATTGCATTACAATGCATGTTCATTTTGAGCAAACGACATCATCACGGACTGACTCGACCATCCAGTGTCTGTCATGGATGGGGAAGGTACCTGATGGCCTGCCAGATGAGGGCGGTGGCTGGAAGCTCAACAGATCTCAATACTATATGGAGGGCTGGCTGGCCAGTGGCAATGCGAAGGGTGTTGTTGGTGTCACTTTTACAACAAGCCATTGCCACAAGTATGATGCTCCACCTCGGTCAAACTTTAACTTGAGAGGACATCGCAGTGAGGTATGTACATTTAAATCAAATACGATTATAAGGGGTGGGATGGAAGTTGAAATATCACACATTCACAGCTAAGAAAAATGTACATTTAATAATATGCAATACATTACATTGTACTGTAAACCATGAAAATTTCGCATGAGTTTAATTTTTGCATAGTTCGTGCCCAATCTCAATTCGTGCAATTTATAAGCGCTCGTAATTTTTCCTCTTGTAATATGCTTTCATATACCGACGGTCATTCACGAAATTTTAATGTTGCAAACATGCGCTTAGGGGTGTATTCGCAAAATTTAAACGTCGCAATATTAATACGGTTTACAGTATTATAAAACTTTCATAATAACATTCTCTTTTGCTTTTCTATTGAAAATGAACAGATGAATGAAAATGACTGAAATCAATAAAAAAAAGCAGTATTTTCTCCAATACACTATTATTTTTATAATTTATCTTCTATGTTGGATGTTTTTCTATCTACCAAAACATAAACACAAACCCCAACAGATTATAGGATACTTCCCAACTGTCTTGTGATGTTAAAAGTATAAAATCTGAAGTTTAACAACAAGTACTGATAAATTATGACATCCCAAGACAAGTGATGGTATTCTTTTTATTGTATATTATCATTCTGACTTCTTTCAATAATTATTCATGGAAATTATAACAATACAAAACACTTCTAATGTTTTTGTCAAAGGCATTATGTCATACCATGTTGAGACAAACATTATGACTCACTCAAAAATCAGTCTGACCAATCAAGATTATAAGACATTACAAATTATTATGACATTTATATCCTACAAAAGAAGCAAATGGATGACAAATACATATAATTATATAGTACATTATCTAAAACATCCTGTTTCTGGATTTTGACTTTAAGCAATTTTGCTATTTGTTTTCCACACACATTCTGTCTGCGCTAAATACAACAGATCTGATATGTAAATATTGCTACTATATAGGTTCTTTATGACAAAATTTCCATTCGAAAATCATTTAACTCTCTTATTAAACGTAGTTTAATGTTAGCAATTAATTCCTGTTGGTGGAAGTTTTGTGTGACAACAACCTGTGACAAAACAAATATCATATTCATTAAATTGCTGAATATAAGCCAAAATGAGGGTAAAGTAATAAGAAGATATGAATGGCTGATGTGAGATAAGGTTAATTAGATTGATACTACTGTACAATATGCGTCACTGCATCTCGGGGAGCAACATGCAGCTCTTCCCTTGACGATCCACCACAGCACAGCGTTCACCAATATCAGTTCAGTAATCATCAAATATTGATGGGCTACTCACAAATCCACAGTAATATGATCTCGTGATGTTAGCTTTTGTTTTCAGCTTTACTGTATAATTTTGATATCATCCATGTTATATTTCCATCATCTTTGTTTATTGAATATATCATACAGGAGAAAGCTTGATGTTATCTTTTACATCATCTTTGTACATTTAATATATCATACAGGAGAAAATACTGGATGTTATCTTTTATGTCTTCTTCGTACATTGAATATATCATAAACAGGCAATTACTAGTACAGTAGAATCTCATTGGCTCGAACGCGGAAGGGTCGAATACATGGTAACGCTTGAACCAAGATCGAAGTCCCAAATTAAACTCTTATATTAAGTTGCTGATGCTTGGGTCGAACTACCCGATGGATCGAACAGTTTCTCAAGCACCGACAGTGTTCGACCCAACAGAATTCAACTGTATATATATTTTAGAAGGGTGTACCTAAAATAGTGCATTTAAAAAAAAAACATGGGCAGGCTGCAAAATGACTGGGTTTGCATTGCAAAAAATTATGCAAAATCTTGCGATCACAATGCAATATTTTCACTCATTTTATAAAAGTGCTAATCAAATTCCAGTAGTTACTTTTCCATTCTCCATCCAGGAGGAAAATCTCTACCGGTAATCACAATTTTAAAAACAAATTGCACCCTGATTGGGTGGTTCATAAGAACCCCGAACCATCTCCTAAATACGGGCCAACATCTAAGTCAGCCATGCTTGAGGAATTTCTGCCATGCAAATTGTCTACATCATCATTTATCACATCTATTGATGACACAATGTGATAAATCACTAGTTGCCTTATTAATCGATGGTTGTGTTATCGATCGATGATTGTGTGATTGATTGATGCTTGCATGAGTGATGGCACAGTCGACTTATCAATATCGCAGATCGATCGATAGCGTGTACGATATAAATATAATGTATATATAATATCGCTGATCAATCGATTACATGTACCATATAAATATAATGTATATATAATATCGCAGATCAATCGCTAGCATGTACCATATAAATATAATTTATATCTAATATCGCAGATCGATCGATAGCATGTACCATTTAAATGTAATGTATACTAGTGTATCAACAATTTATATATACATGTATACATGTATATATAATTATATATACATGTACGGTATATCTAAGTATTCAATATTATCGATATTCTGTATGTGGACAATGCTAAATCTGGAACGAATCCTTAGAAGTAATTTAATCTTCAGTATGGAAGAAAGTTGTTTCTGGATCATTTGCTGTCACTGTTCTACATGTATAGACCCCATTACGAATGTATTCATTTGAGATTCCTCACTTTATGGGACCCGCTAGGACAATCCAATTTGATGATGCTGAGTTGCTGCACGTAGCCTGTATTGAAACAGCCAAGTTCACATTGTGCGAGATTGGTCAGTCTTCCTGAAAAGATGTCCAATTATTGTTGTGGGTGTTTACTGCAGATACCCATTAGGTGGTTAAATCAGAAGTTGTTCTGTCCCATTTCTATTGATTGGAAACTGCCTTGAATAGACAAGTACAATCGTCATGTTCTGGGAATGGTAAACTTTATATCATTTATAATAATAAGTCTTCAGCTTGAATAATTGCGAGGAAGAATCCACTGCGAATAATGTAATTTGTTTTGGTTGATGGTAATTGTGTTACGAAAACTTGATTATATGTCTCAGACTTTTCCTGATTAGAGCGAAATGAGAATAAAATGTGCGAATTTCAGACTGCTTTTTATGGTTTGTTCATACCAGATGCAAGATAATCTACATTATCAGGTTTTTCTCCATATAATGCTTGGCAACATTGTAAATATCATGACCTTGTTTGTCAGCTAAGTGCATTACATTATTTATCTTTTCCAAATGTTTCTTGGATAACGAGCATAAGATTATCGGCAATATTAAGAAAGAATTTGTCTCATTTCTTATTAAAATTACTTTTATTTATATTCTAATCATCTTTTCTTGTTCTATAAATGGAGTGTCTAGTGCGTAATATTGTGTGCAATTTTCATCTGTCCATTAATGTCATGCTGTATACACCAGAATCTATTCTTCTTCACAATGCATTTACCAATCATCATTGGTGTATTGCAAAAAGTTATTGATTTTAGGATATAATAGCCAAAGGATAAGGTTTCTTAATGACGACTCAAGTTGTACATCGTATACCTTTATCAAGATCCCATCATTTACAGTAGCAGAATATTGATTTCGGTTGATTAATTCAAAAGTCATTTGTAGTCAATCTTATCAAACAGAATTTTGCAATATGTTTAAGATCTGTATTGTATTTTATAGCTTGTAGAATGTTTCCAAAAATATTCACAATGATATTGACTAGCACTATGTGAATTAATAAATAATGCTAAATAGTGCACTGTGTAAGTTAATATAACTAATGTTAACTAAAGCTGGGCACACATCTCTGTGATTCTGTTGTAAGATAAATGTCGGATGTTGGAGCTGATGAATCGTAAACCATCAGAGCATTTCTTGTTTCTCACGAGAGTGCCAATATCTCTGTAGTTTGTTTTCCCAGCAGATGACCAACATTCTGGTATGCTCATCACAACATTATATTTTTAATTAATTTGTCTATCCTCACTTTGGAATTGATCACATGTTCGTCACGTGATCGCCGTAGGTCTGCAATATCTCCACGATGCCGATTTCGTCGTACGATAGGTAAGAGTTGTCGGAGGTAAAGTCTGACATGTCAGAGTTTCCTACGACATCAATTCTGTCCTTTGACAACCTCTTCCACAACAAAAATTGGATCGTAGGATATTTCATATTCCTGCGATGTTGGCTGTTTAATCCAATTTCGTCGTATGACTTTTATCATACACTGGAATCTCAAGAGATATGCACACGGCTTTTAGCTATTATATGAGTTAGTAATCATTTTCTTTTTACAAGAATAGACCTTAAGTGTATGGTACAGTAGTTTTTCAGTAGTTTTCCTTTAATATAATGTGATAAATTATTTTTAATAGCAAATTTCCTATCAATATAATTTGTAAAAATAAGCTATTCAGTTAATACCGGTATATTTTTTCCCATTCCATCCTGTGAGTCTTTTACTGACTTGTTCACTTTGTTCACCATCATGTCCTGTAATTTAATTTAAGGCTTTTCTCTGATCTTAGCGATGAAGTCACTTTGAGTTAAATTAACCTCTTGTGTTCTCGGAGGAAATCATTTCAACAGACTTCACACTAAATTTTGACAGGTTACACATGCCCAGTGAGATAACGTAATTTTCTTGAACGCCACGTGTTTGGAATGCATAAATGGCAATTTGTTGTAGATTGATCTTTTCGTTTGACAGAGTTTATTTCAATAATATAATTAGTGCTAGAATTGATACAACACTGTCATGTCATGTGTGACATTAACCAGCTCTGTCAGTGGATGCTCTGCATGATGGTCCTGTACGCTTAGTTTCTTGTTAGCACACAGGTGGGTGAACAGGACACAGGACACATGGAAAACAGGTGGATTTCTTTAACTGAATGTGTGTACCCCATCTGACGTTAACAGGGCTTGAATCTCGTCCGAAACGTATGGTGGCCTAAAAACATATTTTGGGTCACTAAAATGTTCATTTTGAAAAAAACTAAGTGGCCCAAACTTGCTTTTGATAGCCCAAATGAAAAATATTCATATTTCAGCTTTTAGCTAAAGGAAAATGTCCACAGAGTAGGCTAGAAACAAAGGTCTCCCAAATAATATTTTTTGGGGAACTAACCCATAATTTGTTAACCTCTCAGTGGCCCAAACGGAACTTTGGTTGCATTTGGCGACCTGGCGACTGGCCATTTCGAGCCCTGTGTTAATTAAACATAGAACAATAAACATTTTTCACTCGTAGAAGCACACATTTACTTCCTGATCATAACAATGTGTTTGATTTAAATTGAAATTGTGAATTGTGTCTATAGAGAATACTAAACAACTTTCCATGAGATACTGTTTATTTACCACGAGTGTGTTTTCAATCGTTCATCACAAGCAAAATCAAGTGAATGGACTATTGAAAAAAACCTGAGTAGTCAATACTGGTATAAGTGTACTATGCTAGAATTTAATACTCTGATAACCAATTAACATTTACCCATCCTTGCATTTACAAATGAAAGCCAGAAGGTTGTAAGTGGCAGACTTAAAACATCTGTTTTGGATATTCAAAATCTCCAGCCTTTTTTACATAATGGCACAAAAGATCGTAACTGTCTCGCTAATAGCAATGCTTATATATACAAGGATGTCTATGGTTATAAATGAATCAGATATGAAATTACAAATCATAACTACATAAGGTCATTTATAGATGAAAATAGACGTAACTGCCACATACGGCTTTCCAATTCAGTTGCTGTCCATTACATGATTGGTGTTAATGTAGCAGACACGACCAAAGTGCAATGCTAACTACAATGAGACACGATTTACTTATTTTAATGTGTCAGAAGAAGGAAGTTGTAATTGAGTCGATTTACACAAATAACTAAAATCCCTAACATGCTATAAATATCTCAAATATGCAAAGAAATAGTACATTTATTCACGTTTAAGAAATTTTATTAAAACAAATTCAACATCTTTACTACTGATTAAGCAAATCAGTTTTTCTTCATTATCTCTCAGCTTTTCTAAATAAATTCTAATGCACTTTCGTCCTGCTGGCTTTAGATACTTGAAGATAGATCTGGCAAGTGTTGAGTTCAATACACAACATCAGACTTTCAGTATAACTGACCTTTATTTTAATTAAAGATCCTCAATCACCGATATTGGCACCAAGCATTTCCACTCAGCTGCACTGCAGACAATAGCAGTGACCTTAAGTATTTGAACTATTTGGTTGCGTGTTTTGGTGAGGTATATGTATGACGTAAAACAAGCAATTTTATATAATATAATATTAATGACTCTTTGACATTTCTGTTGATGTTAATAATCATATAATAAATGTATTCAATTATCTAGATAAACCAGGACAGTGTTCTCTCTTCTGTTAACATAAAGCTTATTTACGTATAACTCGCTTTACTACATTATCATGTGATGTCACTTTTTGCACAAAACTGGTGAGTAATTCTTTTTAAACTATCTATTTTTTGGCTCAACAAAATGGCATATAATAAGATTTCAACTACTGATATTGCAGTTAAACATAGCTGTCTAACATTGAATGGCAAAAAGAAAGAGTGTTAGTTGCTTTAAAACAAACTACTGGTGTTGGTAAGTGTTTTCAATAGTGACAATACAGTACAATAAAGATACATGTAAAATACATAAATTAAAACAAAATTGTATTTAAAAAGTAAAATAATACTGATAAGGTAAAATCAGAATAACATAATTTCGAATATAGAACAAATGTGTGTGAAAATAATTCTAAGCATTTGTTTTGTTTATTAATTTTTGGTTTCTGTTACTGGGACTTCTGGTAAGTTATTTATCATCTATCACTTTTATTGTTTTTTAGATAATTATAGTCTTCAACTAAGTCAGGAATATATGTATAGTGTTTGCCTTGTCCATCCGTCCATCCAAATTATTTCTACAGCATATCTCCTACACTAATTGATGTAGGTTCGGGAATGAGACGTAGCTCAGAGGTAGAATGTCCGCCTGTGGCGGGATGGGTCGAGAGATCGTTAAATATAACAAAATTACTTTTGATGTAGGCTCATCAAACTTTGTGTGTGTATATGTATGGAAGACAGATGTGTTGTACACCATAAGTAGGTCACTGTGACCTATACTGTGACCTCTGACATCCATACAACACATCTTGGTTTCCACAGCATATCTTCTACACTAATTGATGTAGGCGTATCAAACATTGTATATGCGTTACGTACATATATGTAAGGGAGGGCGGGAGTATCTGCCAAACCCCTGCTTCAAGTTGTTCCTAATACATGTATGTTATAGGCCTACTCACTTTATAGAAAAAACTGATAATAATCTGTAAAATTGGTAATAGTTCTTAAATAAGTGGCAGTTATTCGAAAGATGTTTCCTTGAACAAACCTGCATGCTCAGTCTAATTACAGTGATTGATTCTGTGTTTTCTTTCAATTAATCTTGTCATCTAATATGTTTCATTTCACTCTCAAAGAACTGCTTTGTTATAAGAGAATTCATTTTCAACCCAGCATTTTGTATGTATTAGATATTGATCTTCAAAACCTAACAGTAACCATGGCAACATCAGGCTGTACCATGTAGAGCGTCATGCCTGTTTGAGTCTTAAAATGGGAATTTTCTATTATTCTATTAGTACTTAATAACACAAAGGCAGTTCTCTGTGCCTCGTTTCTAATACAATGGAGATTGTGATGAATCAAATGATGCGACTTTAAGCAAATATCTTTCTAGTAGATAGATCACGTTAGGCAAGTCCGCTGTTACAATTAACTGTTAATATGCGATACCAGAACTCTCTTGCAACTCAATTGTCCTATTATATTTTTTCAAATCCGAGGCTAGGCTGAAGACAAAAACTTATGTGCTTCGTATTAATATACCAATTCCAGTTCATTGGCATCTATTGGTATGCTAAAACTGATTTATCTTACAAAGGCAAACATAAAAACCAGTCTGTTGTGTGATCAATTCAAGGCCAGAGATAAAAGACTAAAAATTAATTCAAATTGTTAACTAAATCATTGTGTCAATCTTGAATCAGAAATAAAAAGTTAGTTCTGGTAAACATAATATATATGATGTATATATCTGAATGTTTAAACTTGTTGCTAACCTCACTGTTTAGAATTTATCTGCACGCAAATTCAGCATGTTAAGAATATACAATTCCATTAGTAAGATGGGTGTTTTGTTCCAATAGACTAAGCTGATACATGTGCTGGATAATGGGTAAGCTGGACCCATGGGAGCTCTGCAGTATCCTATTGATAATCAGATTACAGATCGTGTAAACCATTTTTATGTCCATCCTCTATGCTTTATGTATTATGGATACTTGATCTGCTTACTGCCCATTCCAGTAATTTTTGAAATATTTATATAGCATCTGTAATATCACTCTCCAGTTTGGTACGAAAAGTGCGACCATTTGACCACGAAGTTAAGCGAGTTATATGCAAATTGATTTGCATATAACAGAAGAGAAAACACTGTCCTTGTTTATCTACATAATTGCATACATTTATTATATGATTATAAACATCAACAGAAATTTTAAAATTTCTTTTACATTACTTAAAATTGTCTGGTCTATGTCGTACGAATATATTGCCAAAACGCGCAGCTAAATAGATCAAACACTTCTAAGTACACTGCTATTGTTTGGAGATGCAGCAGAGTGAAGGCGTTGGGCACAAAACTTGGTGATTTAAATATGGCCGTCTGCTTACTGTAATTTTCATCCGTTCTCTGGTCCAGAGTAAGGGAGATAACTCTCAGCAAATTGTTGTGTAAACCAGACAGTATGTAGTTTAAATGGTGACAGAATTTTGTGGGAACTTACTAGAATGAAAACTAGTTTATCCTCGTTGACAGAATAAATGTTCAAAACAAAATGAAATATTGTATATATTTATTAAAAACAAATTCACAAATAGATTTATAGACAGCCGTATCAGATGTAAAACAGAGGCTATTAGCTTTTCCATTTGGCTGCAAACTCCCTGACAGATTTCCTTTAAGAGAAAAATTAAAAACCTGTCAATATCAATACAAATATTAATGTGTAGCACCCAGAATGAACTATGAGTAATGATTTATAAACTTTCTGTTAATTTAAATCTTGGTTAGCTTAGACGTGGTTATAACTTTATGCTCTATCCCAGGTGTGTTTTAAATTCTCACCATAGATCAGGGGTGGGGAAAAATAAAATTGATAACCGGACATTTTTGTTATGTCACAGGTTATTCCCTTTTAAATTAAAGACGATCGCTCGCCATTTCTCGTGACGAAAGCAGTGGAGCCAGCCACAAGACAATTAATTTGCATATAATCATAACAAGCGAAAAGACTGTCCTTGTTCATCTACATAATTGCATACATTTATTATATGACTACAAACAACAACAGAAATGTCAAAATGTCAT
>JAULBR010100365.1:0-11261 GCA_032355825.1 Melanodrymia aurantiaca
CCCCCCCCCCCCCCCCCCCCCCCCCCCCCCCCCCCCCACCGTGTGTGACCAATATTTTTGTTGAACAACCACCTTTCACTCAGAATAGATACATTTAGTTCATTCTGGTCGCATGTATGGTATACAATACATTACTGCGTGGTAATGTGTTATTTATACAAACAAGTGTGGTGGGACATTTGCATGTTGGTCCCCTCACTCCAGAAAGTGGGAGAAGGGGACATGCTCCACCTGCCCCCCACCAAGTGACGCCCATGAGTGCCCTTGTTTATTTGTGCACATCTCCATCTTGCTGTAATGTACTGATTATTATGTAAGAACGTTCAGTACAGGCATGGATATCGCTGACAACTGTATTACATACGGGTGAACTTGTTGGTGTCATGAACGAGCATGTTAGCACCAGGTCTAGATGCATTAAATATACTATCTATATTTACTATTGGTGGTTTGTGTGGTTTCTATAATGCTAGGATGTTAACGGCTATCAGAATTCGCCAAATGCGCACACATATTGTGTGAGTCGAGATGGCATGCACTCACGAATCACACCCAAATCAGTGATGATACCAGGTATTAAACATTTTGTGAAAGCTATAAAACTTGCTCCACCGGTAGCGCCCTTCATAAGCACAGCTATATTATTTGTTCGCTGTCTTCATCAAAATTATAAAAGCGTAAAACAGGTCAATGTAAGGTATTGCATCAGGCATCATTATGTGTCAATGATGAGCCATGTTGTGAATTAGCCTCTGAATGTCTACCATAGAACTTTATGAAAGTCTTCATCAGTGAATGGACAGTATAACCATGACCAACAGTTGAATCCTAACGTCCATACTTCTTCTATCTCATTTACTTACCCAACAGTTGAATTCATTCTTGCCATCCATACTTCTATCTCATTACTTACCCAACAGTTGAACTCATTCCTGCCATCCATACTTCTATCTCATTACTTACCCAACAGTTGAACTCATTCCTGCCATCCATACTGCGTGTAATCAGCAGCTGCTGTAGCGATCTCTCTTCCTCTTTGATGTAAGATAAACACTGGAATTCTGAACAAAAGGAACTAAATATATTTTACAACTGTTTAAATATCTCTTTTATTTAAAATTTTCTCCCATATCATTTTCTCATAACGCACTTCTAAAGACTATCCCCAGTTTCAGACGGTTACCAGCATCCAATGCGCACCTAATCTTACTCTAACATGTTAATGGCTATAAAAATGGTGGCACGACAATAATTGTGGTCCTTAGACTTTATCCTACAATGATTTGCTCTGATAAGAACTATTTTATGCAATAGTCGACATTAAGCTACTATAGTTATTTGTATTACCACAAGACTCAATGGGTATGTGTATTTCCAGTATCCACAACTGATTTAACAAATGCTGTGGTATATACTGTCCTGTCTGTGGGAAAGTGCATATAAAATATCCCTTGCTTCTTATCAAATAGGAGTAGCGGATTTCCAATATCATACTAAAACTAACTTCTACCATGGACAGGCAGTGAAGGCAGCTAGACTGCGTGACCATGACAAACGTTCTTGAGCCTCAATTGGATATAAACACTTAAATAAGGTATAGCTAACTTACCTGCCGGCACAAGAAGAGACGCACAGGTGTTTGAGCGGAGGACAATTGTTCCTCGCGTGGTGCACGTGTCCTCGTCCCAGTCCGACACGGTTCCCTCGCACCACTCGCCGTTAAACGTCCCATTGAACGGGATAGTACTGTCCAGGCCGCAATATGACGGCCACAGGTCCTTCGACACTGCAATACACACAAAACAGTATTTTAGTACAGCTCGGGTAGGTTTATTGGATGGAACTTTACTGAAATGTGGCTAGAGCATTAGCTGAAAATCTATTTTTGTCCTAAAACGAAAATATTCAGGGCATCTATTAAAACTGCAAAGTTTTTGCACTGAAAAAGAAGCATACAAATATTTCCCTACGTCTTTTAGAAGTTCAACGTATTTCTGCAAGTGACACTGTTGCAAATCTAGTTGGCATTTGGAAAGTAATCAACAACGAGCCAGTTTGGGCTGTACAGACACCTAGCTGAGTGACCTTGATATGTCTGGTATAATCTCAACAGTCGTACCATGCTATCGCAAACAAGCAACACTGTCTACAGACTTGTCTAAGATCACAACTGAAAGATGATTAAGGAAAATGTCCGTGGAGCTCAAGTTCAGATTGCCATTTGCACTCGTTGACTTGGTCCCTGGACATTACTAAATACAGGTGGGTGGATGCTCAATGAAGCCACTAACCTGGCGTCTTTTCTACCAGTTGGCTTGGGGATATGTTGAAACAACATATTTTCGTTGAACATCTTTTGTTTGTCCTAATAATTGATGGTAGCCGTATACGCAACTCTTGATGCAAGTCGTTTGTTTATTCCACTTAAAATATTGACATTCTTTTTAGGTTAAATACGTAACGTATTTCCATAATAAGCGATAACTATTTTAGAGCTTCCATCTGTGCAGAAGACAAAGTCGAAAGGATAGTCTGTCAAGACAGGATAACATTCACTATCAAATAAATGTAGAGTGTAAACGAATGGTTACATGAGGTTAATGAATTAAATGAGAAGTAGAAAGATACTCACAAACAAGGTTTTTGAAATAGTACGTTCTGTAGGTATCGCCCAGAGGGAAGGGATCTTCGTGAAAACTACACAAGTCTTCGATATCCATGTATTTCCTCACCGAACGACCTAATCAAACAAATCGTTGAATAATAATATATGTAATACTACAAATGAGAAACGATAAAACCCATAGTATAGCCAAACGAACATGTAATAGAATCGACACAAATATTCTAATAACGCATGATGACATGCACTCACGAATTGTATCTGATTTAATTCCAACGAGCTGTTGTTTAGTTTTAATGTACAAGTATGTCACAAAAGATATCACCAGCTCCTGACTTTTTATGCAGTGTAGTGACAAAGTAATATCTATTCTATATTGTATTCTATATACCTATTCTATGTAGTATTCTACATACCTATTATATGTGGTATTCTACATACCTATTCTATGTGGTATTCTACATACCTATTCTATGTTGTATTCTATATACCTATTCCATGTTGTATTCTATATACCTATTCTATATTGTATTCTACATACTTATTCTATATTGTATTCTATATACCTATTCTATATTGTATTCTACATACCTATTCTATATTGTATTCTACATACCTATTCTATGTGGTATTCTATATACCTATTCTATGTGGTATTCTATATACCTATTCTATGTGGTATTCTACATACCTATTCTATATTATATTATACATACCTATTCTATATTGTATTCTACATACCTATTCTATATTGTATTCTATATACCTATTCTATATTGTATTCTATATACATATTCTATGTGGTATTCTACATACCTATTCCATGTTGTATTCTACATACCTATTCTATATTGCAGAACGTTGTTGTTTTTCCTGTGAAATTCAATACATGTGTACCTTGTGGTGCTGAAACAGAAAAAGAATACTAAGATTACACATTGTTTGTATCAATAACAATTCATATGCATGTACAAATGAATAAAACATACAGCACTACACACAAAAACATCCGTATGTAACTCATGAAGTGCTTAAATATATTAAAACAACAATTAAAGGAGAAATATAGACTTTAAAAATAACGCACCAGCCATTTGAAAACTCTGATATCGCCAGGTACTGGTTTTCGTTTCTGCCCCTTTCTCGACATGCAAATGTTCCAAATCTGTCGAAGGACACGTGATTCCTGTTAATGGTGACAGTTTCCGTGCGATCTCTGTCATACAGCCTCCAATCTCCGTGCAGTTTCGGATCAAACCAGCATTTCTGCTTGGTAATTGGCTTATCTAAAGAAAACAATATTAATCATAACGTTAGATGATTATCTTTATTATTATATATTCGTGTGCACTTTCTATTGAATAATTACTTCCAGATAATATTATTACAATCAATGTGAACAAGCTATACTAGATATTGGATCGAGTACACAGTGCACATATATTACATTGCTTTAGTTTTATTAACATTTAGTTCTGATCGATTTCCAAAGATGAAATGATGATAACAATTCACTACTTACATCAGACCATACCAACGGTCCCCTTGACATGATTTAAACGTTTTACACCATCATTCTCTCAGTTGTTTGTTATTATTCATTTCACAAATTCTATTATAGTGGACGTTTCAGGCTTTAAACGCCTGCGTGTGTACACGTGTGTGTAAATTTTGTACATTTATGAAATAATGGTATTTATACGTGTACTGGTCTCTAAATGCGTTTCAGAGACAAGTTCAGCTCATAAAGTTATACAAACATTAATAGCATTCGTGACAATATTTTTCTTCTTGCTCGTGACCATGTAAAATAGTTTTTAAAAAATCTCAGATTTGATTGAATATGACGTAGAATCTATTGTTAAATTTTGTCTGTAACGAAAGTTTTATAGTTAGACGTGTAGTGTATTGGTGTGTCTGTATGTTTGTGAACGAATTGCCTTTAAATTGTGATATAATTTCAATATCAGTTTATCTCAGGCAAATTGTAATGCAGATTTTCATATCAATGCTTACAATCAAAACAAAGGTTAGTCTGCATGTTTAGTTAGTTCTATAATATAGATATTTATCTGCGTACGCAGCACCTATTGTTATGTTCCATTTTCAAACAAAATGATATATATGTCTGGCTATTCGTTTCAAAGAGCTACTTTATTTGGAATACTTTATCCTTTGAGACAAGACATTATGTGAACTATAGATCAATACATTGTTTGGTGTTTGACGCCACCACAATCGGACAAGGTTGCACTTTAAGTGGACGGACTTTCCGGTTGTGAAGAGAGACGAAGAGCACACAGGAGCTGCAGTAGTGTGCAATGAGGTTGATTCACCTCCACATGGCGCCCATCTCGTCTCATCAAACTACTAAACTGATTAAGCACCGTCAGTAAACACAATCAATAGGTTGCCAACACCTTGCCCCAAATGAGTAATCATGCCAGTAGGTGGTGTCCACGTCACGTCCCGTCCCAGTCTTTATGTCTCTGGATTAGCCTCAATCTCACAGTCTGCACACCAATATCCTTCGTGGAAATAGTCCGCACCGGTATCCATTCGCCTAGCATGCGCACATCGCCCAGTCTAAAGACGCTATTCTTTGAGGGTTAATTCAATGTACTTTCAGTATTAGAATGCGACTTTGTGACGTACCACCTACGTCAGACGTTCTATACACCATCCTAATAATCCCACTAATTGTACAACATCACTTCCGTTTGGAGTTTGGCGGACTGCTTTTTATTTACAACGTCAGCTCTCGTCATTGACTAGAAGGCACAGATAATAATGCAGACAGAATTGTGCAATTTCTACAATCCAGAAATATCTCAAATAGGCAAACAGCGCTAACAAACTTCATAATTATAGCTATAAAGAATCATAAGTTGGTGATGGGTGTGCGTGTGATTGAATACTCAATACATACATGTATAGGCATCTTGACGGAACGAAGTAAAGTACATGTATCTCGATGACAAAAGATTAACGATTCAAACGTTGTTGGTTTTTTTGGGTGACAATATTTTCTTTCTGCTCCAACATTAGATTCCTGAAAGTTGCACAAACACTACTAGATATTATGTGCGCTTATATCACTTAGTCATCTCCGTTCTACTGCTATGTTTTGCATATACAATGTTTGTCCTACGTATGCTCATTAATCAGTTGTCATCATGATTTCCAACTTTAACTGTGATTTGTCTCTTGGAGATTATATTTTTGTACCATCTCATTGGGCACTATTTTTCTTACAATAAGTGGGGTTTTTTTCACTTTGAATATGCATAACAATTGCAAAGCCACATATAATCGCAAACAGTTTGAAAATGAACTATATCTAATTACGTACGACACATTCCACACGCTTTTCTGCAATGGGAAGACATGTTGGTGTCACGTGCACAGGAACCGGAAACTGCTGCTGCTCGGCAGTGGTTGTGGTCGTCGTCCTCACACTTTGACGGATCTGAGTAAAAATATGAATTCTTAATTATGTAACTAGTCGAGTCATCAACAGATCAAAGGTTGTGTGTTTAATTAAACATCGGCTTTTGAACTGTAAAAGGTGAATGCGACACTGATTAGCAACAAGGGATCTCTTATATGCACTTTGTCAAAGACAGGATAGCACATACCAGAATTAAGGAATCTGGTTGGCTAGGAGTATCACTTGGTACTTATTATTACGATTGGATAATATGAATTAAATCTTAGAACAGTGTCATTTTGAAGAAAGTTTGACAGAAGTACAACATTGAAAATAGAACATCACGATATGCGTTGTTCATCACGCGTCTTGGCTACAGTAGTGGCATTGGGTTCCGGTCTTTAACGGCGGACCATAGTATACCCAAGGTGGTGCTGCCTAAACCATTGATGGATAAGGCACCTAAAATCATTGACCTTGACATTGTTCATCAGATCAGTGATAGGTACGATTCCGTCTGGACGACGTTAAAAGGAATTGGTGACGGAACTCAAATACAGAGTAAAAGTGAAGTTATCACGCAGTCTGGATGACATAATACGCAATTGGTAGAGACTGAAATGCAGTAGTTAATTCAGTAAAAGTTATGAACGTCTGGCTGACGTTTAAAGGATTGGATATAGATCGTAATCCTAATGATCGGAAATAATGTTTAAGTAGCTACTTATATTTAGGTAAACAATTGTTTTACGTAGATGATTTATAGACTAATGATGTGATCCCCTGCTACACTTCGTGGATCAGCCAAGTTAGACTTGTAACACTCAATAACGTGAGACACGCGTACCCCGTCTATGCATGTGCATTTCATAGTATTCTATTCCGTGCGGCGGTTTCCCGTTCTCCTCCTCAGGACAGATGACGCTGAAGTAGCTGAGTACGGAGAAATGACCGTCCATGTTCTTTGGGAAACGCTGTCAATAACAAAGGAGTTCACATACTATAGGATTAAAACAAAATGTGAATAAAGTATGAAAACTGTAGAATCCTGCAATCTCGATTACGGTTCGGTTATATACACATGGCTCAAACATAGGCCCATTCCACCCAAATAAACCTTGAACATCCTGACAAAGTTGTGATGACATACGCTTAACAATCATAGCCAAAGCAGTGATGGTACCAGGTGTTCGCGACAGATGCGCATATCCAGCCGCACTCGTGACATCAGTTATGAGGTCACGATTTGTCAGAGGTTTTGAGGTATCCGCTGAAATTATTATTATTATTTATTGTTAATTATAACTATAAGACAAAATGTGTGTTGAAAATGATTATAGTATTATGCAGCATCAACTAAGAGTAACCAATGTGAACCTACCAGGCAGTATCTGGGTTTCTCAGACACATCGGCAGCAACGACAAAGATGAAATTTTCATTTTCCCATCCTGCCCAACAACTTAGACGTTTCCCTGAAACAACAAGCAATACACTGTGTTGGAGTTCCAGTCATCTTGAAAACAAAATTAATGTAATTTTACGATGATCATGTCATTCTAAAAGCTCTGTATTCTAATCATCATGAAAAGGATGTAATTTGTATTAAGGCGATGTGATTTTAAAACCCTCTAGGGAATCGAGTTAATTACGACACAAAGATAAATAGACCAGTCTTGTAGGTGAAATAAAATTGATTTGAAATTCATTGGGGAGAGTTCTCTCTCAGTGCACCGTAAGCTGCAGAAATCTGCCTTTTAGCCAGCATGCTTACGTATTCCCAGAGTGGGAGAGAGACACGTTATGGTTATAGGAAAACAATGTTTACTTACATTCGCCATGTTTGAGGAAGGGGTTACAATGGCTGTCCTTGGGAGCAATGAAGTCCAGACCGTCTCCACTAATACACTCCACCTCAAGACGCGATCGGCGCCAATCGTCCTCGCAGAAATCCTACAAACACAGCCACGCACAACCTTAGCCAATTTCACATCCAGGAAGCCTGTAGCCGCCAATATATTTATTTGTTCAAGTTAAATACAACAACTCGATTGTTGCTTCTTTATTGACAGAAACAAATAACAAGTTTGTTTAACGACACCACTGGAACACATTGGTTTATAATCAGCGGTTATTGAATGTCGAAAGCATAGGCCACTTCTTGTGTGTGCATTTTCCCATAGACAGGATAGTACACACCATGCAAGGCCGTTGATGGACCAGTTGTGGATACTTGTGACAGAAACATATTGCTTTGCTTCAACGTGGCCTTAAAGGCTATCCATTCCCTTACCATCTGTTTTGTAAATAGCTAATACTGGTTATGTTATAACCTTTAACATGCACATACATATACATTATTATCCACTTTAGATTCATGCAGACTCGCCCTGAGGACCATCTCTGACCGGCTGGAGTGGATACTCTCGGAGGCCAGAAGCGGTGGCCAAACTAGAATATCCTTAATGTTATCTATCGTATTCTAAGTCAACTAAGTCGATCAGAGAGATGAATTAAGCGCTTACTTCATTGGTTAACCTGCTGGTAGTTCTAAACGTGAACCCACCACTGATTGGACAGAAATATGGTCTCGTTGTCCACGGTCCTGAAATAAGTTATACATAAATGAACATCATGTTAGTGTTATGTAAACAATACACGTACCTACATATTATCTTACACACTTCCGTACGAGAGAGCCGTTGTGTTTTTATTAGATATTATAACAATCGTTACATACGGGATAGCAGGTGTTATCTGATGTGACGACCCAAGCGACCCAGGATAGACCTTTGTCTGACTACATCATTACTATTCAAAGATCGATGTTCAAACACTAACGATTCATTGTTCCAGTAAGAGCTACTGCTTAACTATATCAGGTCGTGTTCGCACTGTAAGTATTTGTACTTGACAAACGCGATTTTTATTGTATGTAAGAAAAAAGAATTCTACACCGTCAGATACCATTTATCCTACAACTCGTTGTTTACAATCATGTCCAACTGGATGTCGTTCGTGAGATACGTTTTGAAACAAAAATCTGTAATATAAATAGAGTATCCAATGGTCAGTCGTGTAGTATGATCTATATATCAACTGCGTGAATGGAAGAAACCTACTCATGAATCAAACAAAGCAAACGATCAGAGTGAGGCTCATAAGTTATGTTATTAAACAATAATTTCCCTGCCGTTGTCATACTAACCAGATGTACAATACAGATATCCATCCCTCGCTTACTAACAATGATATTTATTTTCTCTAATGACAAACAAAGCTATTTTTAAAATTATAATCTTTAGTTAGTAGGCTAGAGGTATTAAAACTAACTCAGTCCCGATAATAGCTACGGTTGTCTAAAATTGAAATGAGTTTCGCTGTTGTTGGAAACAGATAAGTCCAAGGTAAAAACTATAAAGTGTGTCTTTGCACGTGGTCTAACTTATCCCGTTTTACGCCAGTCATTATAACTCACAATACACAGCCAATCATGTTTCATTTGATCACCAGCTGTCCAGCAAAATGATTATTAATCACAATGATTGGAACAAAATTAGCATGGGACCAATTTTCTGTCACAAAATAATCCAGACAATGTCTTCAAAAATTCGTATTGTGAGTTTATTAAAACATGATGTCTATTTTGTATTTTCATTTTGGTTTGTAATCTTCGTTAAATACCACGTTATTAAACATGTAAAGAAAGTGTATGACACAATTAGGCGAAATGTAGGCTAATTAATACGGCACTTACTGAATTCATTGTAAGGATGTATTAGTAGCACTGTTAGCGAAACGTAGGAGTGAAGATCAGGGGCGGTATTTATAAAGATTTTCAGAAAATTTTCAGAATATTCTCAAAAAATTCTTAAAATTCCTTTTAAGATTCATCTCAGACAAACCTTTAGCTAAGTCAAAAACATAACTTTGAGAAAATTCTCAGATGGAATTTAACGTCATGTGACAAAAGAGAAGACGACCTGTCAGTTTTAGAAGTTCTTCGTCCCCAAGTGCTACTACGGCAGCCATTCTATTTTGGGATAGGAATTCTTAACCTACGTTAGGAGTCCTCTATACGACTCCTAAGATTTTTTTTTAACTTTAAGAGAAATTCTTAGGTATTCTAAGAATTATTTTAAAATTCTTATATTTAGAAGTAACTCTTTGGCATTCTGAGAATTTTCTTATATTTAAGAATTCTTAAGCGCTTAAGAATCTTTATAAATACCGCCCCTGATGACATAGTAAAACACGAGGCAAACAGTGAAAGCATGTGTGTGTGTTGAAGAAAGCCAGTATAATTATATGTGTGTCTTACAGCTGAGTTAATGTCACACAAGTTAATAATAGGTCTGCTATTGCGAGCTAACCCAGCGTGCTGCCATTAGTCGCGGCAGGTTAAACGAAGAAGTTAATAAATAATACGTATCATTTATAAATGGACTGCACGTTAATCAGCGGAAGATTAGCCGAACAAGCTATTACATACGTACAATCAATAACCTGATTACCATTACTTGCAGAAACAAGACTTTTCATTGACTTTTACACCGGCCTTAGTTTGTTATCTTAATTTGTCAATTTGCTCTGGATTAGTTTGTTGGTGTGAACTAGTCGAACAGATGATATCATCGGTCTGCAGCCGGAAGCCCGGGGAAATAGACATTCCCTTGCCGGTGTCTGCAATTGACAATCTCTTATCAGCTGTGACTGATGTTCTTTCCACTACAGATTTATTAATCTGATGGTGAAGACTTGTTAACTTCCCTCAGATATATGAAAGGGTTATTTCTTCTGTCTACATCTTATCACACCAGCCTTTCTGAACGTTTATTCATTGAGCGAATTCCAATTTACATGAGCATCAACGGGAAAAGATATACTGACAACAGTGGTTACTTGACAATGGCGGCACTATAACAATTATGATGTACCAATCTTTATAAACAAATCATTTATGTGGGTTGATCACATCACATTCTCAGCTAACGAGAATATACTAGTATATATTATGTATAATTATATTTGAAGACACAATTTACCGTTGACAATCGTATTTGGTCAGACTCAATGAAAAGTGTTGATATTGTATATATTATTAATATACTGACGATTAAAAGAAAGTAATACCGCGTTTAATGCAATTTTACTGGCAAACGTAAATGGGTTAAACCAATTTTAAGATTTCAAAATATTGGCCTATTTAC
>JAULBR010100386.1:0-11259 GCA_032355825.1 Melanodrymia aurantiaca
ACATGTATTAATTTGGATACCGTTTCTTTACTTAGCAGATATTTTAGTAACTGAACATGATAATAATTATATTGTTAATAATTGAGATATATTTTCATTTTTGGTGCATAAAATATGTTGCATTCATTTTTAAAAGATAAACGGGAAATGTTTACCATTTCTGTGTGGTACAAGTGACCGTTGAGAGCAAGCTGACTTGTATCAAAGGAATGTTATTTACTGAAAAAAAAAATCTATTTGTATAATTAAGTGTATTATTTAAATTGTGGTATCTTCCAAAAAATAAATTCACAGTCACAGTTTCCACTGCAAAATCTCTGGAAATCAAGAAAGCAAACGTTTAGCCGGGACACAATTTCATCACCTGGAAAATGGTAACATTTTCCCAATACAATAGTAACTGAATACATGAGATCAAAGGATGGAAAGAAAAGACTGGAATTAAAAATCCCAAAAGAAAAAAGAAAAAAAACAAAAAAGAAAAAGAAAGCAAAAGTACGCTTTATTTGAGCAAAATCATTGCAAATTATCGAATGCGTCCGTCACATGTTTTTCGTCTTTAAAACCCGATGTCTTTGCAGGATTCGGAACATCTTGTGTATTGGCTGAACACCATAAGTAATGAAGAACTTCCTAGAACCTTCACTCAGTCCATCGATTGGGAGACCAAACGTGTTCAGATGACGTTGGATTCGCCATGTCAATAGAATGGCTCCATCGTACACGGCTTTCCCATAGTTCCTCGCTGGTAAAAGAAATGAAGTGAAATAGTTGTTTCTTGTGATTCAGCTGTACATAATATGTACATTTATTCTGTATGATTATACTATAATTATTATAGTATAATCATACAGAATAAATGTAAAAGTATAACGAAAACAATAGATTAAAGATAGAAAACAGTTAATAAATTATGACCGTATTATAGGAATAAATTATACAGACTGTATAAGAAGATGAGAATGAAAGAAGACAGCAATTATGTTTGATTGTTAATATACATGTAGTCTATTGTAACAGATATAATCAATCAAAACGTCTAGTTTCCTTAATGAATTTCTGAACATTTTGAATTTTTTTTTGATTAGCAGAATCTCATAATGGGTCACGTCAGTGTAAGAGTAAATCTAATTGTTGCTCGTACATATCGCAATCAACGAAAAAAAAATCAATATTTTCCAAGGGTTGAGCATCCCCATAATTATACACTTTGGCCAGTGCTCTATTTGGCCAGTGCTCTAATGACAGAAGCTTCAGAATCGTACATTCGACCCACCAAAGGTTCGAGCATCCCTATACACCGTGGGCCTTATTCAAATGATAGAAGAAACTTCAGGGTGGCAAATTCGACCCACCAAAGGATCCGGTATCCCCATACGCCCTGGCCCGTGTTCAAATAACCACAGGAAACTTCAGAATCGAAAATTCGACCAACCAAAGGTTCGGGCATCCCCATATGCCTTGGCCCGTGTTCAAATAAACAGGAGAAACTTCAGGATCGTAAATTCGACCAACCAAAGTTTCGGGCATCCCTATATTATACCCTGGCCCGTGTTCAAATAAACAGAGAAAACTTCAGAATAGCAAATTCGACCAACCAAAGGTTCGGGCATCCCCATATGCCTTGGCCCGTGTTCAAATAACCAAAGGAAACTTCAGAATCGCAAATTCAACGACAGTACCTAAGATAAAAGGATATTGGCATCCATCTTGTAAATTATGTCGAGGATCGGCCTTCTCGTTTTAAAACAGCAAGCTCGCCGGACGGGTGTTGAAAGTGAAATCGTATAAAGTGGACGCATTATCACGAGGGCCAGGGTCACAAAGTTGTGGCGCCACTGTCTAGAACTAACCTTATAAACGATCGTTTGATACGCTTGTATACAAATCTCTTCAGCTTTCTCAACAGTATTTTTGAATTACGGTAATCGCAGCGAGGGAGCTCACACGCCGACTGTGGTCACAAGGACTTGCTTCAAATCACTGTAAACATGTCATTTGACAGCCAGAAGCTGCGCGTCACTCTATATAATTGCTATCCGAACAAATATATACTGGAATGCACAATTCAATCAAGCCAGGTTGTCGTCTGCTTCAGAAAGTATGCACCGTCTTCTCCCGAACACAGGACACACGAACCTTTATTTTACGGATGTGGTTCAGTGGTAATGGGTATGATGACGTTGTGATGTCAATTAAAAGACCACAAATTACATACGTAATAATAATCGTAACTTATTGCTAAACAAATATGTTCAACTGCAAACGACTGAACAATTATCATAGACAAAATCGTATTTCAGAAAGTGTCCAAAAGATGGTATTTGTTTTTCTTTGACAACTACAATGTATCACTCGCTCGTGAGGTGGACCCTCTACCACTAAGCTATTCGAGGGGGAATCCCACTTCCATAATGTTATGAATAGAAGAAAAAAAATTGTGCGTTCTGCATGTATATAACACTTACTGAATAACATCCGTGGCATTGCAACAGGAAAGAATTGAATATACAGGACACATGTACAAATTATAACCAAAGCAGTGCTGGTACGGTGTGTTCGCGAAAAATGAATGTATAGTACACCACGAGCGGCAACCGTCGTTACCACAGTGATTAAAGGCGAGAAGCCTAGAGTTAAGGCGTATGCCACCGTGCTTGCGCGTCTAATCTTATTTGTAACATGTTTCTATCCAGTGGAGTATTTTTATTATTAAAATTAATGTTTACATATACATCTTATTGTTTACAATATCAATAATTATGTGCATCCAATGCATTTGTAGTAGCTTGATATGATCCTTGGACTTTTGTCTATAATAATATGGCACACGACAAATTATGTTAGGTAAATGTACGCAGTAAGCTATTATATAACCATTTGATATTGTAAGCAATAAGATGTAACTAAACGATAATTTTAATAATTAAAGTAGCCAGAAATATGTTACAGATAGCATTAGCTGCGAACGTACGGTGACATTGGTCTTAAAACTATATAGCATTGTGCCTTTGTAATGTGTCTATTTATCGAAACAATAAAATCGTGTGTTGGTGGTCAACTTTCGGTTAAACGCATCAGATATCATTTATTCCACTGATGCTTTATATCGTGAAATAGCCTTTGAAAGCCAACCCAACAAACTGTTTGCAAATCCATGAATATTATCACCCAAATGCATGAATGAAACATCCTCTGAACCAAATACTGGAGCCTAATATTGTCAAATATAATATATACTTTACGTAACAACGATCAAAGCGTAATGCTTTAATTACATCTAACGCTGTTCGCATTGTTACTATATTATAGTATACGGTTAAAGGTCATGTTTAGACCTGATCCTAAACGTGCCATATTTGCAAGCTTTTAAAGGTATAACGCCAACGGTACTTTACCAATTAACTTTATCAGCGGCGGACCCATGTCTATTTGGCTAACGCTGCGTGTCCTCTTCAGGTTGCGATTGTGCCATGTACACGGCATAGATCCGCGTCCATCGTCGATAAGATTGGCTGTTCATACACCTCATATTATCCTATTTAGTGTGTGTACACGGTAGACATCTGAGAGATTATTTAATTATCACAGTGAAATCTCGATAGAGTCGCGGCTCGTAAATACATAATGAGCGTGTTTTACAACACAAATTAGAGGATGTCTAAAGAGGCTGTAAAGGCAATTAGTCACTTATTCTTAGTTATTGCGAACGTGGCCGTATGTCACTAAAACGTAGCAAATCGCTCTCATTTCTTACACTTGTTACAGATTAGATTCATTAAAAAACCACTTGTTTGAGTCTAAGAGGGATGCTGGATATGATCGATATTCGCGAACACGTGGTGTCATCATTGTTTAAAGGGGTTGATCATGGTTGCACAAATGACCTCCCGCCAATAATGTTCATTAATTTATGTCTACTGTAACCTACAAGCACACAAAATATTACAATAAAATAATGTCAGTAGAACAAAATAATGAAATTTGTTCCGTTTAGCCGACGGAAAATGCATGACGCCATTGCTCTAATAGGACATAATTATTCATTATTGAACACATTCTCCAAGAAGCCAATGGTAACCACTGGAATTGTTTGATTTTGTTTTCAATATAGTGTTGCTTGTTGTATTGCATGCATATAGACGACAACGTATGTACATGGCCAAATGCGTATCTATGCACAAGGCAGAGTTGAAGGACGATTTTAAATAAAGTGAAGATGGTCATGTTCTCACGTATTACAGTCAAAGTATTGATGCTACTAAAGATGAGCGTATCCTGCTCCACCGGTGGCACCCGCCGTAAGCAGAGTCATAATTATTATTTTTTGTCTTTATAGGAATGAAAAAAAACGTAAAACAGGTCAAAGTAAAATATTGCATCAGGCATCATCTGTGTCAATGACATATGGTGAAATAGCATAATCTTATGTCAAGTACTACACATGTCAATAAGTTGTCCGTCTTATTTGCATTTGGCACTAAGCATACATAGCCATCCGCAGATTGCGTGAACTTTCTGCTCGATTCTCCATTAGAACAAATAATTCGTCAAACCACCGTGTTGTTTCTAAACTATAATCTCAGCTTACAGGACAATAGATTGTAAAATTCAACAGTTTGGTCTTATTCGTCTTTGGTACCAATGGTTATCAGAGAGATCAGTTTTTCGATTGTGATAAAATATGAGTGTCTATCTATTCTCAAACACTTGATAGTATTTTCATTGACAGGTAGTATTACAAGTAGATGTCATTTCACGAGTGGACAAGAAATGCGTTTCACTGCGTAAGAAGAGCTCCTCTTCAAGGGAGGTAATCAACACCACATTGTGAGAAAGATTATTTGTGTATACATCGCCTTGTTGTGGGTGTAATCCAATCGGTTTATTACCTAGAGAGTGTACTTCGTCCCGACCTTACGAGGGGTGGCGCCTGGTAATGCACAGTTAAGTTGAACAAGAGAGGGGAAGACCAAGCCATAATTGTTTTAAAGTCGATTACAGCCCAGATAGCACTAGTGTGGCCACTAACGCCTCCCGGTAGATGATCAGTGAAATGCTGCAATAGATACGGAACACTTGACACGGACAGTGAAACTAGGATTTATTATTCAAACTATAGTTGTCCTCGTGTTGTTTATACGGCAACCGGTCACCTGAACGCAGTGGTTAACGCATCGGCCTTCAGACTGGTAGGTACTGGGATCGAATCACATTCGTTGCATATGCCAGTACTGGTGTAAAAGGAATAGAAATCAGTTGGTTAGAAAAAAATGTATATCCCTATCGGATCTACCTCAGTACCTGCCTATAGTATTCTTAGTCCAGACCAGACTTGAATAAATCACATTGATTCATCGGTTTTGATTCATTGGTTGCGCCAACGTTATGACGTCATGCTTAGAACTATCAGGTTTCTTGGTGACGAGCTCGAAAAACGGTCTGTACACCAATCAAGATTATAAGACGTGATATCTCCTAGGAGGATATGTGTAGGAGATATCACACATTATTAGGTCAACGATATCTCCTGTAAAAGTATATAATGGATGATAACTAGTTTTATGGATCAGGCTATTCGTTTCATTCCGTAAAGTTTCATTTTATTAGTTAACACACATTGTTACGATATTATCTGTCTTGCATTCGACCGGACGTGCGATCTTCTTATACCATATCAGTTGGCTTTGAAAACTAAAATTTAGTTTGAAAGTATTGTTCTTGAATATTTTAAAGTGGCATTGTCACTATTGCTTTTTGCATATGTTGTATTTTGCATCTTTGAGAGTATCGTAAATACATCATCACTATCCTGGTCTTGAATAGTACCCGATGGAACAGTATATCTACAAAAGAACTCTGTGTCTTGACTAAGCAGAGGTTCTGAATGTATCTGTTCAGTTTTAAAAGGTCGTATTTGAAACGAATAAGATACATGATTATTGTTAGTTTTATCCAAATAATATAACACGGGTCTCTAATATAAAAATAGGAACCCGTTCGTTGTAATCAAGTACCGGTATTTTCAATATGTTAATTATCTTAATTAAATTGAATAATAATTATTGACGTAATTGGATATCTAATTTATAGCTAAGTGTCTTTTTATTAAATTACCTGTCAAACTGTATCTACTTTTAATATAAAAAGTTTTATTTTAAGAAAATTATATAATACAACTTTAATAATGCTAGATTTAAACATGCTTCTTGCCAATTTTAATATAAATCAATATTCAATGGTTGTATTGGAATTCACCATTATTCGATCTTGTGTGGGCCCAGCCTTCCATTAGAGCTTTATCTCACCAAAACCTGAAATACCATCCACTATTAGTCTCTTTAAATTAAACAAAAAGTCCGTAACGACAATTTATGAGCAGTCACATCTTAAGTAGCCTGGTAATGGCGAACCGTCTGAAGTACACCCCTATCTTATAAATCACTACTTATCAATCCACCGACCACAACGTTCCATCGCACCACGAGGACACGCCGGTTCGTGGCGAATACTTTATCTCAGTATGCCTCGTTATTCACTTTCTTTCAAACGTAGTGCGGCTGAAAGCGAGAATCAGAATTAATATGGCATTATAATGACCATATACCATCATTCCTGGGTGGGAGGTTATAAAATCCGTCTGGCGTCTGTGAGACGGATCGGGATTTAGGGTGTTCTAACACTTTGTATTCAGCGAGGCGATGTCTTGGATGTCAGCCTCTTCGAGACGAATTTATATATAAGCACTTAAATCTAATATATGTATTTTAGGAGCCTTAATCATTTTTAAAGATAGCAAAATGAAATAGATTGGTTTTTGATTGCCAGCGGTAGACACACACCCTGAAATATATGTTTGGCATGACAAGCGGTTATACTGTCACAATAATATTATTATGAATGGCTTTCTGAATGGATACATAATTATGCAATACATTATCATCACCATCGGCCTCCGTGGTGTAGTGGTTAACGCCACGTACTACAGGCTGGTAGGAACAGTGTTCGAATCCTGCTCATGGATCTCACTTTCGACTCCAACCCGGAGTGATATGAGTGCTCCGCGAGACTCAATGGGTAGGTGTAATACCACTTATACCGACCAGTGTCCACAACTTGTTTAGCAAAGGACGTGGTATGTGCTAACCTGTCTGTGGGAAAGTGCATATGAAAGATCCCTTGCTACTTATCAATTTGGAGTAGCGGGTTTCCTCTCTCATCTCAACGCTAACTTCTGTCGTGGGCAGACAGCCGAGGCGGCTGGACTGTGAGACCACGATAGACTTTCTTGAACCTTAATTGGATATAACTTATAAGCACGTAAATAAGTTATAACTAACAAACTAACTGGTATTTGAAGTAACTTTCTGACGAGGACTGGCGTGTTTTGTTCTTCAATTTTGAGTTCTTCCTATGCTTGGAGCAACACCCATGCCAGTGTTATATAGAAAGAAATTATCAATTTCCATCCGGCGTCCGTAGTACAGTGGTTAATGCGTCGGTTTAAGACTGGTAGGTAATGGGTTCGAATTCCATTCGTGGCGTATAAGGTTTTTTAATCCCAGTACCGACTCCAACTCAGAGGGAGTTCTCTGCAAGGTTCAATGGGTAGGTGTACTTCCACTTGCACCGACCAGTGTCCACAACTAGTTTAATAAAGGCCGTGATATGTACTGTTCTAACTGTAGGAAAGTGCATATAAAACACCACTTACTCCTTATCAATTAGGTGTAGCGGGTTTCCTCTATCATA
Source organism: Melanodrymia aurantiaca (assembly GCA_032355825.1). NCBI lineage: Eukaryota > Metazoa > Mollusca > Gastropoda > Neomphalida > Peltospiridae > Melanodrymia > Melanodrymia aurantiaca. Next base: position 7,753 of record JAULBR010100386.1, read on the forward strand.
CTAACGTATGTTCTGAACATGATGTGGAATTGGCCAATATTACATTTTTCTCTTGCATCAAATAAACGTATTTGGAAAATGTTTATAAAAACATAATACGGATTAAACGTAAAGAAACCATGAGAAGAGTTTCCAACGTAATATAAGGTCTAAACAAAATGAAACCCTTGGAATTAGTTTCGTAAATTAAAAACGTCATCTGTTTTTTTCCATAACGAAGTTAGGGTTTTGATTCCACAACACGAAGTCTTATACTAGTGTTTGATATTAACTCGCTCAGAAGTGTCATTAACCCACTGAGAAGCTAAACTAATTAAAGATATTGAGTTCGTGCGGGTAAAAAACATGTTTTCAAAGTTGCCATACAATTAACACTAACGGTGTGTTTATACCGGGCGTTTGTTTTACGTAGGTGTTTTGACGCTGCAAATCAATGGGCTGGTGAAAACTTTAAACCAGTCTTATAGTATAGATTCAGAGGTTATTTCACGATATGACCAGGGGTGAGTTTAATTGAGAGGTTATAAGGTGACTTGCGACTGCCTTAGCTATGACATGACACTACAATTACGTAAATAACAATATTTGAGGACAATAAAGCGGTCACGACTGTGGAAGCGCAATCGTTAGAACGACTTTACGCTATCATAGCGCTAAGTAACTTTCATTAAACCCTCCCCAGGTGTCGATATAACTGCATTTGATATCCAATAACCGCTGATTTATAAATCAATGTGTTCCAGTGGCTTCATCAAACAAACAAACAAACAAACAAACGTTATCTTTATCTTTACATATATCCTTGCGTTTTGACTTCCAATAACCGTTGATTAATAATCAATGTGTTCCAGTGGTATCGTTAAACAAACAAACGTTATCTTTATCTTTACATAGCCTTGCGTTTTTACTTCCAATAACCGCTAATTAATAATCAATGTGTTCCGGAGGTGTCATCAAACAAACAAACGTTATCTTTATCTTTACATAGCCTTGCGTTTTGACTTTATTTTTGACCAAGTGTCGATACAACCGAGCGTTTGACATCCAATAATGTGTTCCAATGGTGTCGTTAAACAAACAAGGTTTATCTCTATCGTTTGTTCTGCGTTTTCACTCCAGGTATCGGCATGGCGTCGTGTTTCATCGCCTACGTGGTTGCCTTCTACTACAACATCATCATCGGGTGGAGCGTCTTCTTCCTCATCTCGTCCTTCACGAGCACGCTGCCGTGGACGAGCTGCGACAACGACTGGAACAGCGGCCACTGCTGGCAGGTGGAGTGGAACCAGTCGGAATCGTACGGCAACACGACGTATAACGAAAACACGTCCATATCGTCCACCGTCGAATTCTACGAGTACGTATCATAGTGTGAATCCCACCTTACGTTCAATAGCGCGAGCGCTCTGGAACTACAGTGAAACCTGCTTGAGCGGCCACCTGTAGTATGCAGCTACCTGTCTTTATGGTTCACCAGAATATTCTCCCAAATCATCAGTTATAGTGCATAAGAACCTGTATTAAGCAGCCACCTGTCTAAAAGGCCATTTTTGTTACTCCCATAGGTGCCTGCTTAAGACAGGTTTCACTGTGTGTGACTGGTACCGATCGTGTACTATCACAGCACATTCATTTAATGTAGATGCAAATATCGATGTCAAAACGGTTTGTTTCAGAAGCAGAACGTCCGCGCTATTGAACGCAAGGCCGGTGTCAAATGAACGCAAGCCTGGACAGCATGCAAGTCCGGTTATATGATAACAAACTGGATTAAATAATAAAATAAATCTTTACGGAATGAAACAAACAGTCTGATCCATTAAGCAAGATACATTGTGTCGGACCTATATTCATACGGACTTCTATTCCTATTACACCGAGACATAATAATTATTATACGATATTAATCCTATAACTTACATATAATATCCATGGACATATAAATTATATAGAAAAACAACTTATGCGCACAAGTGGGATTCGAATCTACTGCATGGCACATGACCGTCCAACACCATAACCGCTCTGTCAAACCAATTGTTGTTAAAGAGAACGCTAGTTTAGTGGTGTTTATCTTGTGTACTCTCAAGCAATCTGTCAATGTGGTACAAAGAATTAAAGGCACCCTCGTGAGTTCTAAAATGGATGCCACGGTACATGCACATCATTATTCTAATGTTATTTGTTACATATTTGTGGCTAATAGAGCATTTTTATAAAAAAATATTATATTGAAATAAATATGTATTTACATTTTGTTACTTGCAATATCAATATACTGTATACGTATATCTAATTCGTTTGTAGTATAGCAGTATGGCCTTTGGACTTTTGCCTACAATAATTTAGTACGGTGCAAATTATTATAGACAAAATACACATTTAGCTATTATAACTATTCGGATGACCAGAAACACATAGTTAGTAACATACCCGTAGATTGATATTATAAGCAATAAGATGTAGTAAGTAAATGTCTATTTTAATTAACCAGAAATAAATTATAAATAGTTCGTCCTAAAACTAAGCATTGTTACTTTATATTGTGTGTAATTTCCCGTTACCTATGCCAGGAGAGGCGTGCTTGGCCTGCACGAGAGTTCTGGTATCGACGACCTGGGTCCAATACGGTGGCAGCTGGCTCTCAGCACGTTCCTAACATTCACAGTGCTCTACCTGTGTTTGTGGAAAGGAGTCAAAAGTACTGGAAAGGTGAGTTCTCTTAAAGGCAACATGTCGAGTTTTAACACGAATGTCAGCACAGCTATTGCTAATTTGTAACATAAAATATCTGGTTAATGGAACTTTTTTATTATTAAAATTAACATTAATTTTATTGTTTATAATATCAATGTATGTATATCCAATGTAATCCAAATGGTTATATTAGCTTAATGTGTACTTTGCCTAAAATAAATATGAAGTCACAAATAATTTATTGTAAACATGACGTCACGTATATCCAGTAAAACCACCCTTCATCTTCATAATTTTCAGCGTTACATAGTCGTAACATATGTTGTGAGAATCAGTTCACAATAAAATGTCAAGAGTAGCCCAATAGAATATTAAACTCGCTACCCTGTATTATCCAGTCTCTCTTGAAAAATATTCATTTTATTTACTCGCTAAAGCTGGTGTCAAATGAACATTATTTCACTTGGGACGTCAGCTTGGTAATACTTTTAATACATGGTATCTCGTTTAATATCATCTATGCAATAACCGCACCTACAATGTATTACTTAATAGCTACAATGTATACTCTTTTGTTTCCTCTCAGGTTGTCTGGGTAACGGCGACGATGCCCTACGTCATCATGTCTATACTCCTCGTGCGGGGAGCAATGTTGCCAGGAGCAGCAGATGGAGTTAAATATTTTATAACTCCTGATCTCGCCAGACTAGGAGATCCAAAGGTATAAAAACACTTATCTCGCCTTCATGTAAAATACTCGAATTCCATTGGTTGTTTAGCCTTTGACAAAACCCTTGTACCCCGCGCGAG
>JAULBR010100397.1:0-11259 GCA_032355825.1 Melanodrymia aurantiaca
GTACACAGCCTTGCCGCACACCACTAACACATTCGAAATAGCTAGATATGGACGTATTAGTAATTCTAACTGCAGATTTAATCTTAGTATACATATTTGTTATGACCGAAAGTAATCTGCCGTGAATACCTTTATTCATAATAGAGTACCAAAGTAATTTCCTGTTAATGGAGTCGAAGGCTTTCCTGAAATCTACGATTATTGCAACATTTGTGCCAATATATGATTTGTCAATATTTGTATATTTTGAAATGTTATACTTTGGTGATTGTTAAATTTTTATTTTTAAGTTACTTCTTTTTCACTTAGGTTTGCTGAGCTTGAGCATTATTCGTCATTGGATTTTCATCCTATGAAAGGCAATCATTGTGACATTGTAGTAGAAAAACCAACATATTTCATCAAACTAGATGCAGGTGAGATACAACAATTAAAACAACGATTCATTCGTTCCATTTACATTGTTTGATTTGTGTTCGATATTCATCATATTTTGAACATTATTAGGTGCCTAATGGATTTTTAAAAGTACAAATTTGTATTGAGAGTTGTTGCTAATGTCTAACTTATATATATATGAATTTCAATTCTGGTCTGCTATTGTTCCAATCATATCTTCACTCATACTACATCGATATGGTACATATGGAAAATGATTGGTTAATAACATTTTGTCTCAATTATTTCCATAAGGCAATTGTCATAAGTCTGGCTCAGGCATGATTGCTTTTTCAATTGTACTTAGTGAAATTGTTTGTTTTGAATGTGAAGTACCATATCTGGATAAAATCTGTCTACTATCATATCCAATGAGTCCAGACACAGTGGTGTAAGAAATTGACAAAAAGTGGGTGTGGTACTCATATCAGATTTTGAATATTGTATTAAAAAATTATTATTTTGAGAAAAAAGTGGAGGACCATTCCAATCCCCACTACACCGGCCACTCCACCCCCACACCCTTCTGTCTACTTCACAGACTGGTGCTGGTTAGACAGAGTCCACTGTATAAACAGGTAGTAAGTAGTATTTTATAAAGATCACCTTTAGCAATAATTATTATGCCTGAATAAAAATATATGCACTTTTGGGGTTAATTTAGTTTGATTTATTAATATTATCTAATTTTTGGTGTAATTGTAATTGTTTGTTTCAGGTATAAATATGTTTCATCACTTTTGTGACTATGTCAACTTGTATATCTCTCAGCATTTCAACAACAGTTTTAGTACGGATGTTAACGTTGTCATGTGGGACACTGTAAGTATGACATATTTCAAACCTTGTTTTACAAATGCACTAGTAAATCAAAATGTTATTACAATCCAACATCACAACACAGTAACTGTTGGTGTATAGTTATTAGTATAGTAATATTTTCATTCATTTATCTAATTAAAACACAAAATTGATCCAGATGTTTGTAGCGATGAGCAGTATTAACGATAAACTGATATATTACAATTCAAAAGGTTTATCATATATGTATTACAATATGCCAAACATGTATCAACACCCTGAGTAATTTCCGGAAATATGCTTTAACTTACGTTCTTAGTCTAGACAACAACAATAACGATGATTTCTTAATGACATACAAGATAGTAATCTATTTGGAACAAAGCTCATTCATCAGCAAAATGAGTAGTGCCAAGTACAGACTATTTTACAGTACTGTTATCAAGCCACGAATGTGTTTGTTTATAAAGGTGAAGACGATCTGGTAATCCTTTTTTAAATATAGGCTACATTTTACCAGTTTAAGATTTGTTTTTATGTAGTCAAGATCTAATTTTTTAACAATATTAAATTTACTTTTATAACATTGTTTTTTGTTTCAGAGTGCTATGCATTATGGCGGTTACTTTGAAGTGACATGGAAAGCATTTTCTCGTCATCCTGTGATACATTTAAAACAATATGATGGTCAGCGTGTGAGTTTAAAACACTTTTAATTTAACTTACCGGATACCGGTACTGTAAAATTCGTGGTATTTAATTTTATGTCTTAAATTCTGTTAATACTTCTGAAAATAACTTACAATGTAAGATTTATTTAATACTTGAATATTTTTAGTTTTATTAAAATCCTTACTTGAATAAAAAAACTTTTTTTATTGTACGTAAAATTTTAAAGACCATTGTCAACTTACACTGATGATCTTTGGATTATGTCTGTACATTGATGTAATTTTAATTTATTCTGCATAAAGTTGAAAAGATGTGTTCATTTATCAGTGTATTGTTTTTCTTTCAGGTGTGTTTTCGCCAAGCTGTGTTTTCCTTCCTAGCCAGGATGAGATTTGGCTTGTACTATAACATGCCTTTGGTAAAGTAACATTTATCATGAGATTTGTTTTATATACAATGTCACCAATGGTATTGGCAAATTGCCTATTTCATATTTTCTGCTCCAAAATATTTCAGTGATATTCAGTGTTTGTGTTTGGTAAAATTTATACCATATAAAGTAAAGTTGATTTGTTTAACAATATCACTAGATTAATAATTTGTGGCTATGGGATGTCATTATTAATCAATGTGCTCTAGTGGTATCGTTAAACAAATCAACTTTACTTTATATGGTATAAATTTGACCTTAATGACCATTATGTTGACACATGGTCTTAGATGATACCTACTGCCACCACATAGGCTAGTTTTACACGTGTACACGTATCCGCAGACAGTATAGCACATACCATGGCCTTTGTGAACCAGTTGTGTATCACTGGTTGGAACAGGAAATAGCCAATGAGTGCACTGAAGAGGATCTACCTCAAGCGGACATTCCGGTGCTGAGATACATGTACATCCCACTCTCAAATAATGTACAAAACTGTGATCATGACTTATTTGTTTATTTTATTGCCCTGCAGATTCCAGGTTGCCATGGAAGCAGTCTTATGCGGGCTTTTAGTCAACACGTTCTTCATCGTCTTGAAGTACCGCAAAATGGACCACTGGTTTGTTGTTATAATTATTTTAGAGTGATTTTTATTTTGGATGATATTGAATGGTTTGATGACATGGTGAAGCAGGGTTGGATAAATCCCATGCCCGGCAGCCCGGGGCTACCAGAGTTTGCTCTTGGGCTACTGCTTTAGCATGTGCAGGTAGCCCAGTGGGCTACCAAATAAATATTTCCAAAAAACGTTAGTAAAACATGCATTACATATTCCTTTTCAGCTACTTTTATGTTTTTACTAACTTTGTAGAAGTGTTGATGTTTGATCATTTTTTTTTTCACTTTTGGGGCTACCTGAATGTAGTTCTGGGCTACCAGAATATCGATGCGTGGTAGCCCAGTAGACTACCATTAAAAAGTCAATTTTTTCCAATCCAGGTGAAGTGTATCATTCTGTTCAACTAGACAAAATGTTCAGGTGTGAATATAGACGGTTCAAACTTCCAAAAGGGCTCGTGCCATATTATTTGGTACAATGTCATTTTTGTGTATATGAATTTCTCAATTATTTTCTAATGTGATAACATTGCTTTGTATTCTGATGTTTTTGGTCGGTTGTTTTAAATGCCTTAAGCTGCAGACATGATAGTAGTAAGGATAATTGCCTCCACATTGAGGGTTTAGTCAATGTAGGAAATCATTTTGGGTAGTATGTTGGTGTACTCAAATGTTTTGGCTACATGCATTGTATTGGAATCATTTGTTGTCACCAGACAAATAAGATGCACAATTCCAGGAACCATATTCATCAATTAAAAAGAGAAGTATTGTTAGAATAGAATTGTTACTTCTAAACAATGAATTTTAAGCAACTTTAATGAATGTAGTTACATGATTATTTCAGGAGAATAAAATTAGAATCACTTTGATGACAAGGAGTACCAAGTACAGGAACATCATGAATGCTGATGAGGTATGATCTGATTCGGATTGTGTAAACTGGATGTGTTTAAATAACAGCAAGTCTACAATTCTAGTCAAAATGTTTGGGAGTACATGTAAACAAACAGGAATTTATCAATGATTTTTCAGTTGGGTCCCATGACTGATCATATTGCAGAAAATTGGTAGCATGATTTTATTCATTATTGGGAACAAAATAACATAGCCAAAAACATTTGTACACCAAACTGGGAATATTTATCCAAAAAATTGCAAATTTTTACTTCAATTTTCTTTTGGGAAATGGTCCATATTCTGTACCACGGAATGCATATGTATAAATCCTTGACAAGAATCGTGTTTATTTTAGACTGGTTGCCTGCTAAGAATATATTTCTGTATAAACAGAGTGAAATGACTAGGATGCTGAATAGATTAGGTTCTTGTATAATATGAAATGGCGGTATGATGCGACACCCTATCTACAGTTATATTTCTTTGACCACTTCAGTTGTGAACATTGACTTTAATTGTTTATTTTTTTAAAGCTTGTATCTGCCTTGAAGACCATTGGAGAATTTGAAGTAACCGCAGTGGATTTTAATAGGTGAGTCTTATTACACTTTACCATTACAGGCAAAGGGGTAAGATCCCAAAATATACCCACTTCAAAGTATTCCCGGGAGCTAATACTGGAAGCTCATGGTATATTTTTAGAAAGGGCTTTTTTGAGACAAGTTGTCGGTAATCCGTGTTGAGCAGCCAATGTAATACAATGTATAAAGAACTTCCTTCTTCTTCTTTGTATTCGCCGGCTACACTTCTATTTTTGATCTTGCGATGAAGAGCATCATCCTCTCTAGGTCCTAAAGAACATCCTCAATACAGGCCCTTGCTCAATACTAGTCATTTTCGTACTATGTTAGATTATTCAGATGTAAAGAATAATAAATGACATCAAGTTGTTTTGTTTCTTTCAGAGATATTTCATTTCTAGATCAACTCAAGGTATGTATTCTTTGTCACGGACAAAACATTTAAAAAAATCACCTTCCATATATTAGATGCTAAGTTTGACTTGAAGTTATTAACTATATACAGCAAGATTTCATATTGTGTTTATGCTGAATAAACTACATCATGTCTAAATATGCATAAAGAAATTAATATACCCAGTATATATAGATAGGCTAATTTTAATGTGTTATAATGTTCTACATGTAATGTAGTTAATGTTCTGGAGATGTCCCACAACTGTAATATTCTGATTAGTATCCATGGCGATAGTCTAATTATAGTTTGTATTCTGCAGATCTCCCACAACACCGATATTCTGATCGGTATCCATGGTGATAGTCTAATTATAGTTTGTATTCTGCAGATCTCTCACAACACTGATATTCTGATTGGTATCCATGGTGATAGTCTAATTATAGTTTGTGTTCTGCAGATCTCTTACAACACTGATATTCTGATTGGTATCCATGGTGCTGGTCTCACTCACATGCTCTTTCAGCCAGACTGGGCAGCCATCATGGAAATGTGAGTACCGGTACAAGAATAATTGTTTTAAGGGGCGAGTCCTTTCGTAGATGGTTTTTTTCTTAGAAAAACCATCTGGATTTCTCTCCTGTGCACATTACTCACCTGTTAGGTATATTTAGCACAATTATTACATGCTTTCTGCTTTCACTTGTGTATATACTGGAAACAAGTTTTGTTTGATGGACGAAATACCTTAACAATATTGGAAGACATCTGTATTGTTGAAATGAATTTTTTTTAAATATTAGTGGAAAATTTATCTTACTTTCTATTCATGAATGAATGTAAGATACTTAGATGGAAAATGCAATAGCACATTAATTTGCAATTAAACACATTATGCTTGGTTTGGTTTGTAATGTTTGATTGTTTTCAGTTACAACTGTGAAGATCAACACTGCTACTATGACCTGTCACGGCTTCGAGGTTTGAAATACTTGACGTGGGAGAAACAGGACAAACTCACACAAGAAGATGAGGTACCGGGTATTCGTAATCTCATATGTCGTATTATTTAGTGATGGGTACTTGTATACACTCAACAAAAATAATATAATCTTGAAATTGTTAATCACAAATGGTTTGCTAGAATCCTGTTTGATAGTCATAAATGTACTATTGTCGTATGTAAATAAATGTATAGACTTTTTATCGCTATGTATATTAAGATGAATTAACAATATATTTGAGAAGTTTCAAGTACTTTATATCAAATTACTATGGATTATAATCAGGTTTATTCCTTTTATTGCATGCTGGGTGTTAATGTTTGTAAAAAGTGATATCATAAGATAAAATAATTTGGGTTATCGTACCTAATACGAAATGTCATGGTCACCTTTTGGAAGATTTTGTACTCAGTATAACCGTGTGTTTGACATCCAATAACTACTGATTAATAATCATTTTGTTTCAGTGATATCGTTAAACAAACAAACTTTATCTTTTTATCATGTTTGTTTTGTGTTTTGTTACAGGGACATCATCCAACACTTGGAGCTCACGCCAAATTTACAAACTACGCATTTGACCGTGATGAGTTTCTTCGGCTTGTAATCGAGGCTGCAGATTATGTACGGACTCACCCAAAATTAGTTGAAGATAAAAAAAGAGCCAAAACTATAAACAAAAACATTAAAGATGAATTTTGACGATTAATTGCAAGAACTTATTGTAAATGTTAGCAATATATCTGTACATTTAATATTCTTTTGACATATCTTTTTAATAAGTTAAAAGTAATTTGAATGTTATATTATGGAATGACATACAATGTACCGGTACTTTATACATACGGTAGAACATTTATAATCTTCGCAAAGTCATTGAAGATCATTTTGTACTTTTTTAGAATAGATCTGGGACCTGTCATTGTTGGATGACTTTTTATTTATTATATACAATTTGTTATACATGTTATGTATGCATGTTCAAGAAGTAAATTATACATTTGCTTAGGATATATATTTGATAAAATATATCTTCTCATTGTTGCCGTGTTCAAAGTATTTTCAGTTACCCATCTGACATTACGATAAAAATTACTGGTAGGTGTTGTGGCACCAACAAATAAGTTGAGATAAAAAATGTCCTTGGATTGTTCGAACAATGAAAACTGATTTGATAAATTTGGCAACAAAACCCCATAAGATTGCCTGGAAAGGAGATTTGAAATTTATGAGTTGTGTGTGAATACGTTGGTCCACTGACCAAGTTAAACACCTTGATAGTACTTACTGTAGGGTTTATTCTGAACAAAATGGAGGAGTGGGGTGTAGCTCGGCGCAAGTGTCCCAAAGTTTCCATAGGTTGTTCTTCCTCAGTGGACATGTTGGGTTATTTCCCGTTCCAACCAGTGATCCACAAGTGTTCCATCAAAGGCTGTCGTGTGTGCTATCCTGTCTGTGGGAAAGTGCACATAAAAAAGATCTCTTGCTGCTAATCAAAGAATAGTAGCCTATGTGGCAGGTTTCCTCTGTGACCAAGCGTCAATATAAGTTGCTGTATTATTCAGCAGGTATTGGATGTCAAACCGTGTTGACATAAGGCCTTCGGGCGTGAATTATGTCAGCAAGCAACTTCAGCAAGAGGTTCATAATGGTCTATGCAGGGATTCTGAACCCGAAGATTGTCGTTTTGAATACTCTCTGAAGATTTAGCTATTTGTCACAAAGACAAGGAAAGGTACAATGTTAATAAATTATGTATTTTGGCAACATTTTATTGCCATGTTACCTTAAAGGCAGACTTGAGTTGATGGATGCCAGATATAATTGTGTATATCCAATGCATTGGTAGTAGTTTAATATGATCCTTGGACTTTTGCCTACAATAATTGTGACGATACAAATTATTTTAGGCAAAACTACTTAAGGTACCATTACAGGTACAATTTTGATGACCGAAAACCTATAACATATAGATATATAGATATTGATATTTTAAGCAATAATATGTAAGTACATGTAAAGTTTAATAAATGAAAAATGCTCCATTGGCCAGAAACAAGGCAACCATGTTACAAATACTAATAGATGGCATCTGTCTGAAAAATAGTCCATAAACGAACATCGTTGGTAATATCGTTGGAGGTGTAGATTTGATATCTTATATATCCACACCGCAACGATATTACGTTCATTTAGTATCTGAAAATGTGGTAGTTTGTTTGCCTGTGAGGAAGGCATTTGTACAAAAACAACAAGTCTGCAAACTGATATATATACACGTTTATTAATAAACATTTCATAATTATATAAATGTGATGAAAGACAGCTGCTGTAAATATTTGGCAAATCGGCAATAAAAAAGTATAACCTGAGCAACATACAAAGATACAAGTACATGTAACCATGTAGTAAAATTCTCTTCTGCTTATAGGCCTACATATACACATTTTCAGACCCATCGGCGAGTTTGAAGTTGGGGAATCTCATTTTAACATTGGAGATGTGAGGATAAACAGCATAAAAAGACGTGTAAAAAACAATTATTAATGGAATGTCTGTAATTTTCGCTTTTAGTATTTAACTGCGAAAATTATAATCTCAAAACCATGCTACGATAGCTTGTGATACTTCTTCCTTGTCATGTTGATTAACTTCTCTGCAGTTACGTATGTCCACAAGAGCAAGGACAACACGTGTATAATGTAGACAGCCGAGATGAGATCTGTAGAGAGTGTATGTGGAAGACTCGTGCAGTACATTGTAGATACAAGTAAAATACACCTGCAGAACTCCAACGTGGATGCCCATTCTCTGAAACAAAGTGAAATATACATGTTCATTTGTCTGCAAGGAAATGCCTTGGTGACTTTTTAGTAATTAATTAGCTTTGCATCATAGAAATATGTCTAGACGTAGGGCATTTAACAGTAGCCTGATATGCTGTACAAACGATTTGGATTGATGGACACAAACAAGGCAAAGCGCTACTCATACCCCAGGCTTCCTTAAAGCAGGGGTATAATGAGATTATTTTTATGGGTACCGAACCAAAAAAATGTTCTTCACCTTTCCACAAATGTTCGTTTAATTAGTATTTATCCTTGACAAAGAATCGGCCAACCATGACAAAGAATCAGCCAAGCAAAACAAGTTCTTTAAATAATTTAATTTCTCCAACTTATAGACAAACAGACACACAATACAAATTAGAAGTACGATACCACCAATGAGAATTGAGGTACGATACCACCAATGAGAATTGAGGTACGATGCCACCAATGAGAGTCGAGTGTCGAATGTAACTCACCGCTGATCATAAAGCAGTCCAAATGTAGAGAGTGAGGCAATTGTAAATAGAACATAGAACAACATGTAGAGAACAGGAAGAGTCTGAAAACAGAAACGGATCAATGTCAGGATGTTCATAGCACAAACATGTACGATCTATAGAAATGTTTCTCTGTAAAATTTATTTTTCTCAAACAACATGTATCCAATTAAAGCATAAAGTTTGTTTTAATAAAGTGGAATAAAGTGATTAATAATCTGCAGCTATTGAATGTCAAACACATGGTTATGTTAACACATGGTCTCAGAAAAACCTGCGGCTGCCATATGGGCTACCCTTGCTGAATAACAGCAAGGGGTTTGTGCACTTTTCTCAGACAGGATAGCATACATCACAGCCTTTGATGAACCAGTAATAACTTGTTTGAATGCACAAAGTCCAAACTGACCGTCATGATTTATATGTTATTCCATTACTACATTCATATGTATTACTTGTTTGTAAATGAGTTGTATATATATAATTAGAGATGGCCACATCGTAAACCAGTCTTTTATTTTGTACTGAATGTGTTTACCCTCTAACAATTATTATTGTTATAATATACCAGTGAGTGTAGGATTTCGGTGTGCAATCAAACGGCTACAATTTATTTAGAACTTATCACATTATTTAATTACCTTCCTGTTTAACTGAATATTGATTTTAATATTCGGATGATGATGTCAGGTATTTTGCTGTCAAACCACCGACCGATACTCGTGATTAGGCAGTTTGCACGTACTGACGTAACATATTCTAGGTTATACCAAAATATATTTCTATAACTCGAACGATGATCTCACCTGTTGATAACTGGCAATGACTATATAGCTGATGGCGATAGATGTAAAATGAAACCACACGTACACACTGGCCCACAAAGGGAGATCACTGTTGTATTTTCTAACTGGATATGAAATCTGGAAGTAGATCACGCCACAAATCAATTAAAAGTATATTAAAAGTATAATTCATAGAAATTATCAATATGTCGACATAATGAAGAAATAAATGTTTCGGGCCACTGCAAATTAATTTTATGTTTTAAAGTAAGAAACACCAATAAAACTAATTAACGACAGAAAATCGGATATAGCAGAAAGTAAGAAGAGGAAAATGGTATATAATTATGTGAATAACATGGTTATTTAATCATTTGCTGCATTATTGATTTGATTGTTTCTTTGAACATAACTCCAGTAACTCACACCATGACAAATTATTTTATAGTAGTATACCTCAATAGGGTGTAGAACATCAAATGGCACATTCCACCTTTGCGACAAGTTTGCACGTACTGACGTAACATAATTTCAGTGTTTAATAAAGAGTATACCATAGGAATATCTTCTTGAAGCCCAAGCCTTGGTTTTCCAGGAAGCCATCCTGGTCCTTTCAGAAAAGCTGATATCTTGTTGTCAATGCCCTCCACACACCTGGCTGTCTTAACAATATGGATTAGCTGACAAAACTGAGATGATGAGAAAAAGCATAGATCAGAGCACACAGATTAATCATTAGCTATTGGATATCAACACTGGTAGTTTTAACACAAGACAAAGTCTTACAGAGGAAATCAGCTAAATTGTTCCATTAACAACAAACAATCTTTTCCCATAGACAGGACAGTACTTACCACAGCATATGATATACCAGTCACGTTTACAGAGAACATCTGCCACAAAAGCAATGTTAATAACAAATGCTTAGTTTCAATTCTCACATAATATAACAATTATATTTCAAAGCATACCTGCACATATATTGGCTCCCATGATGATACTGGGTGCACAAGACCATAGATGACAGTTTCACTTTCACGTTCAAAAGTTCCTAAAGAGCAAGCAAGCATTATTAGTTGTAACTGTACAGCAACAAAAATATATCTGTGAACAAATTGTAATGAGTTCACTGAACAGTAATGCAATGTAGTAATAATTAAGAATACATATACATATTGCATGCTGTTTACTGAAGAGTAACAATTCACAACACATATCAAGTTTCGGAACACATTGATTATTAATCAGTGGTTATTGGATGTCAAATGCACGGTTATATCAACACTTGGTTACAGAGGAAAC
>JAULBR010100408.1:0-11258 GCA_032355825.1 Melanodrymia aurantiaca
CTAGATATAAATGAAAAGAATGTTCTGTTTTTTAATTCTCTTTAATAAAATGAAAGTTGCACATGGCTTCCGTTTCCAGTTTGGTATCGTCGTCTGCAGTGAAAAACGTCGAGAAATTTGAAACTACGCAGATAGTTTTTCAACTCCTTTTAGATTTTTAGAGAGAAGCCTTTTTCCCCCAAAAAAACCAGAAATGACCCTAGTGGATTATTTGACCCCCTCACCCCTAGACGAAAAATTTCGTCTCTTTTGGCTTCAAAATACTTTTGCTACGGTCCCTTAATTACAACTTAGCTATCTCGTAATTACGAGTTCGGGTTAGTCATTAATTACGGGTTAGTTATCTCGTAAGTAACGATCAAGTATCTCGTAATTAGGAAATACAAAATGGCATTAACAGGCTTCCGTAATGTAGCCAGTGTGAATTGAATAAAACATCTCAATGAGAAACGAGCGTTTTCAGTGTTGCTTTCTTGTCTTTGGAGCAATGGGAGAGGGAGGGGTGTGGTGCAAACCGTTCCCATATACCAAACTTTCCCTATGGCAACGGTTGCCATATTCCCTTCGTGTTTATTAAAAATGTATTGTTGGCGGCGGGTCTCTAGCGAGGTAAATGAAAACCTATGGACGAACAAAATTATTATTATAATTATAAACAGTAGAAAAGACGTTTATTCGGCGCCATGGTCTGTTTGAAGTCGGGCGTAAGGCTTTTTATTCTTAATCTTATAGACATGAACGTTTGAATACACGTAACCTCATACACCTGTGCCGTAGCAGGTTTGTATAGCTTGCAATTTATCTCAGATACTGAACACAAAGAAAATGTTTTATTATTAACCTTATATTACACCTACATAAATCAATACAGTAAACAGATCGAAGTTGAAAATAATCCAAGCATTCTTCTGAATTAAATGTCTTGTCTAAGATAGTCGTCTTATATATAAATATATAAGGAAAAACTTTAGATATTGTAAAATGGGAAATATGTACAGCTACAAATCTTCGTCTTGTAAAAAGAAACTTATCAACTCGCTATAATTATAGCCTATAGATACAATGTTCGTATTGCAAAAGGATATTGTATTTTTCCAAAAAAAATTGAAGGTTTTATATGATCTACTAGAGTATTTGCACACGTAATACACTGGGCTCTGGTGTTTTCTTGCATGTTAAAACAATCTGCATTAAACAAATTAGTTAAAATTTGCACAAAAACAAGGGATCTATTTGAAATAAAAAAACAAAAAAACAATATAATAGCTATTCTTGTGGCTTCACTTCTTTTACAGTGTAGTTAGGAAATTATACTACATGTATATATATTAAATCAGTATAGATTCCGGAATATATAATAAATGTAACAGTAGCAACATTCATAGGACATAACTATATATGGAAGTATCCTACTATAGCATACAGGGGCCGCGGATGATGCCAACAAGTGGGGGTGGTGGGGTTGAATTTCAGAAAATGTTAATCTTATATTGGGTCTTGGAATAAACTTTCAAATCTGTTGTAACTGAAATCAAACCTTAATCTACTTCTAGTTCTACATGTATACTAATATAACAAAGAATATACTATACATAGTGGATTTAAAATGTGGTTTTATTCACATTGGTATCAAGCCATAGAGATAGCGCATTTATAGAAGTGGTACACAAAACACAATTGTTAAACATTTTAATTTTTATTGCATCTTCATGAAGCACAAATGAGATAAATACATGTACAACGTAATGAATAATTACACATGTCAAATCTAAAATGCAGTCTACAATGGTATGAAATGCAATTCGTTAGTAATAGGTAAGTTATTTATAACACATACTGATAGTGTGGACTCACATCGTCGTGTGTATCAATATTATTGGTGTTATGAAATGAGCATTAAATTAATTTTAAAAAACTAATTTGAAAATGAATTCTTAAAATTTATCTCTGCCACAATTGCCAGACACCCAATAGATAACACTTTTAACAGCAGTGTAGAAAGATAACAAAAAGTGTGCGGAGGCACACATTACAAATTTTTAAACTTATATCCCCAAAAAACATATTTTGCCCCAAGCCTCAAAAAGGGGACAGACAGCACACAGCCCCCTTAACACACCCGCCCCTCTTCATTATGTGACTGATTAATACACAACTGACAATAATGAAAATATTCTATTAAAAATTATGATCGTTAAAGAATGAAATGTTGATGCCCATATAATTGTTTGGGACATCAATTGATACACTGTACATGTTCTTTTCAACACTCCTCATCATTGAGAGGAAAAACACCAATACATATGTACAAGATAAAATGTTAGTTCATACATGTATGTATACCTTATCGCCATCTTCCGCTGAACACACTGGGTTTTATTACATAATCTCTAATAAGCATGCCAGATTGGATTTGTTTATCTGCAATACCAATTACAAAAACATGCATGCATATCATTAAATTACAACTAGTTGCTAAATAATTAAATACGAAGAATATACATAACAAAACAAATTACACTTGTACAAATAATTTCTCACAACAGACTAGGAAAATATTTTTTTTTATAAAACGAAAACACTGACATGCTCAATTTAGCACTTAATACCACACAAATAATGATAATGTGCCAACACAATAATAATAATAGCATAACCAGTAATGGCTTACACGACACTAGATCAGTCATTTGTTCCCCATACTGTCACCAGTTGTCTCAGCAAGCATGTGCAAAATATATTTTACAAATATTGATCATAAAATGAATGTACATGTATTTAAAAAATTAACTTATGTTCATATTTTACTTCAGTTGCATACTTCACAAAAACACTAAACATCCAAACATGCATACAATGGACAACTAAATATGAGTGATGAATATATTAATTTTATCAACTGTCAAACCCACATTTACTCGTCACCATAATTATCGAAAATATATCAATGCTTCTCAGTCTTTATTTAGCTTGAATTAGATATGAAAATATAAAATAGATTATAACATATAACAAATCTTATTTCATACCATACAGTGAAACTACTAGCATAGTCAATGTATCAATAAATGTCTTTATGTCTTCCAGTCTAAACAAAGTATAGATGACCTTGATTCATGAATATTGCATGTACTGTACACAATTAAAAATCACGGTTCGAAACTGCAAGTTGCAGAAACAAGAAGTAAATAATGTGAATTGTTTAAAAATTACAACAAAAAGTCATCAATGATTTTAGTTGATGAACTGTGTTAGACAAATATATATGTGGGAAACAATTAGATGGATCTAAAAAAACTGATTAGGTTTTTAAACTGAAATATCAGATCCATACAGTTTGGGCTTAACGGGTCATCTTTACCATAACATGCAACTAATAACTAACAACTAACCAGTTTATGTAATTAACAAAACAATCTACAGAGAAATTACTTAAGAAAAATAGTTACGTCAATTTGTCAAAAGTCAACATTAACACGTTAGCTCACACAAGCAATCTGAAGCATCGAATTAGTCTGCAAGAAACCATTAGTACAACAGAGTAAAAACAAAACCAAAAATTGACACATTGTGACTCCACTTTTTCAGTCATTTATCTTTTGGAATAGGAAGGCATGTTTTAAACATATTTCCAGTGCTACATCTAAGTAAACCAAGTTTTAAGATTGCCACTATAAAGTCTGGAGTAATAAACAGAATATGAAACTGTGCTAACATTTAACATCAAGTTTATCATCTGAAGTACTTTTAATTTTAATTGCTTGTTAATAAGAAACTTATTTCATTGTGAAGATAAACTGTATATTAAATGGCAGCTGTTTAATATTTTCTGTATTGTATAAGAAATAAATAGCAAATTAATGTACAGCTACATCACAAACAATATAAAAACCTCCTTTCACGTATTAAAAGCTTCAATCAGTACAAAATTATATGACTGAAGTGTACAAGTCACTGATCAAAATAGGCATCCTAGACAGTTTGTAACGCAAAAAAAAGTAATTAAAATCAGGTTTTGATACATATTGATGCCTGTTGAAATATCAGTAATTCAATGAAATACAACATACAAAATCAATGTGAATGGTAACGGAAACAGTGTAGGAAATGTCAGTTAACTTTCATATTAAAATAAAAAATTGAATTTGTATCCACAAAAGTTCTCAAGATTTCATGGTTTGGTTTGTAAAACAAATTTATACACACTAAATTTATACAAAGGCATTTTTAAGTTTGAAACGTAAACTGTCCACTCGTTCACTCATTGGTGCATGTGTATGCACAATACCATTGTCGTCTAACTGACATACTCAGTGTAAAACATCAAACATAATCTCATGCATTAATAGAAATAAACTGAAGTTTTACGGTTAAGTAACAACAGACATGAAAACCTGTCAGGAAAAAGAATGTACATTGAGTAAAGAGAATTCGACAATCACCAAGAAAGAGCAACCAGTTTGCCTTCATTACAAAACAAAACAAACAGAACAATCTAGTTTTACAGCGAAAGTTTAAAAAACATAAATATGAGTACAACTACAAGTAACAGATCGACAAAAGCAAAGCTTTTTACAAGCTTATATTTCCAGTAATAGTCCTTTATCTTCCCTGAAAGCAAACTATTTCACTTTGTCACAACAGATGATTTTCTAAATCGACCAACAAGCATTAAATAAATAATACAGACAAGTACTTTATTCAACCATTAAGATATTCTCAACCTTCAGAGTCAATATTTTAATAGGAAATGTGCGACATTAATCTTTTCCTAGAGTAATTAATCCGAGAACTCTTTATATAATAACAAAAGTATTGAAGTGCGATGTACTTAAAGTGTTTATAGTTGAAAACAGAACAGGTTTGGACAAATCAAATACTTATACTTTTTAAATAATAACTAGTTGGGCGATCTAGCGAATCACTGCTGTGAAACTATAAATAAGAAATAAACACAAAGTAGGCGTCACATGCAAAGTATCACAGATTTATCATATATCCTGTTCAAACTGGAGTAATAAATTATTTACAATGACAACCATTTTTAGTGCCATGTGTTATTAAAAGTATTGTATTCCATTCAGCTTAAAACATCTCATTTCATATCTAGGGCATAAAATTTAGAAATGTAAATATGACATTTTAAGTATTTCGCCTCTTCCTGAAATCTCAATTAGCTATTTTATGCCTACATAAACTTCCTGCCAGCCAGTTGTTAACAGATCATGGTGTACTGTTTTACGTCGGAGAAGACCATCTAAAGCTGTTTTACATTGGAACAAGGAAGGTGTTGCTATAGTGATGATCGTGCCAACCCACTAATGATCGCTACAGTAACTATCCATGTCCCTATTATCAATATCTGAATTAATTCAGGTAACTGGATATTATAAGTAATCTATGTTGGTTCTGTATATTAAGTATCGCCTGCAGTCATCATGTCTTTGGTTCACTCAGACACATTATAGCATTCCACACTACATAATTAAGATCTTATAATATACATTTCCCCTTTTATTAAGTACATACTTATCATAGCATCAAATTTCACTGCATCCGATCACCCGCCACGCATCCCCCACCCCACCCCACAGTACGTCCAGTCATTGAAGTAATCGCACAACTTGCTCAAGGAAGAGGACGCTTATTGGTGTATGGCAGAAAGTAGTTTTGTCAAGGAAATACTACTGTGGAGAAGTGGAACAATGCAGCAATGTTATATGTTCAAAGTATTACAAACATAAAAATGTCTATTTTCCTAAAATATCAGGCCATTAACTACTTCGAAGAAACAAGATGCAAGGTCTCAACAAAATTTTCTTGCAATTTAATGTGTACCCAATACAAATAATATATACATTACTAACATACTTATCATTGTTTTCAAAGACACCATTAACAGCCAATCAAACTGTGCCTGCATTTCCAAACAGCCAATCATTGTGATTCTACTAAACAGTACCTGGATTTCCAAACACACCATTAACAGCCAATCATTGTTAATCTATCAAACAGTACATTGAGTTCCATCAACAGGCAGCTTTAAACAAAGCACCTATATATGTACATCGCAATACTAAGACTAGAACATTAAAATGCTCTAAAATTCTAATCTTATTACATGTATTACTTGGCATTTTCACTGATTTTAAAAAGGGATTTTTCAGAAAATGGTTAAGATTTTCACAAGCTCTGCGGGTTCAGAGAATCGAGAGTCCTTGGTTTAACAGCAGCAATATAATATTTGGCGAGTTTAGAGAACTAACATCCTTGGTTTGGCAACAGAAATGTAATGTTTGGTGAGATTAGAGAACAAGCGTTCTTGGTTTGACAACAGCAATATAATGTTTGGCGAGTTTAGAAAACTAACATCCTTGATTTAACAACAGCAATGTAATGCTTGGCGAGTTTAGAGAACTAGCATCCTTGGTTTAACAACAGCAATGTAATGCTTGGCGAGTTTAGAGAACTAGCGTCCTTGGTTTGGCAACAGCAATGTAATGCTTGGCGAGTTTAGAGAACTAGCGTCCTTGGTTTAACAACAGCAATGTAATGCTTGGCGAGTTTAGAGAACTAGCGTCCTTGGTTTGGCAACAGCAATATAATATTTGGTGAGTTTAGAGAACAAGCGTCCTTGGTTTGGCAACAGCAATGTAATGTTTGGCGAGTTCGATCATTTCCAGCTGGTCTTCAGTCTGACCACAGGCCACACGCTCGAAGTTTTCATTCAGCTGAAATATACACAACACAACCTTTAGTATGTTACACTTGGAAAGAGCACACCACAGCTGTTTTGTCTTACAATTAAATATACAATATTAACATATAAATTACATCCTATTGGGATAAAAAATATTATATTAATCAATAATTCTTAAAATATGTGCTTGTGATGGTTTAATCAATATATTTAAAATGGTCACTAAAATATAAGAATTCGGCCTTCAGAAAGTAATAAGCAAAGGCAATGTAAAGCATTTTCTGACTGGTGAGCAATGAAATTTTTGGAGATAGCAGTCAAGCCGCAATAAGAACATCAGACAAATGGAATGGATACAAACCAGACTTTTGACTTTCGGAGGCGTCTCAAATCTAATCCTTTTCATACTGCTTCTTTTAGGTTTTAACTGAAATCAAATGTTAAAAGTCATCAGAATAAAAACAGATTCTGCCATGTTCACATTAAAAATATCTTAGATTACCAACCAAAATATGAACACAAATCAACTTGAAGGTACAATCGAAGTTGTGTTGGTTTCTATTTTAAACAAGGGACATAACTATTGTTTTAAAATATGTGCACAACTATTAAAATTGTCTCCCCATAAGAATGGATAAACTTCAGCTCTACAAGACTTGGTGTGCATAATCTCGCAATCTTCATGAGATAGAATATGGACACAAACCTAACGTTTATTGCTTGTCCAAACTAATATGGAATTTTTATTACAATGTTCAAGCTTAACAAATGACAACACACAAAAAGCAACCTTGCCTTTAGCATTTAGACAGGAAATTTGCTTTGCATATCCTTTAACTGATAACGGGAAACAAATACCAAATAACCGGCAATAGTAGCCATAACGTAAAGAAAGGAAATGTCAACCAATCAGCAGAGTTCTAGTGCAAGGTGAGTACTTGCGATATTATTTACTTGCCATTCCGGCTGATCACAAATTTGGTAGAAGTTTAGCAATCTTTAATTCTGAACGATAATATTCCAAGTTCGTAAATAATAACCAAATGAAACTCATCTGCCTGTATGTAATGTAATTAGAATGTATATGTTAGATAACAAAAAAACTATATATTAACGCGGAAGCAAAACGAACTCTTTTTAAACTCAACATTGAAGTACAGAGTGCACGCAAACTGTGGTACTCACAGAGTTTGAGGATTTTGTCAATAAATCGGCCAACTCTTCGTCTGGGAGCGTGTCCTTGATGATAGACGGTGGTGAGAACAGAAGACTGGAGTCGCCGATCAGAGACTTGCTCTGAAACGAAATCACAAAAATACAATTACACATGTAGTAACAAACAAAACTATGTTTTTCTATTCATGAAACATTGCGGTAAATCAAAAGTGGAAGGTATTATTATACATGTATACATGTTTATATGTTACATAACTTACATTTCAAGTACTCAGGTGCACACATTTATTTCATATTTGTTGCATTGGAAGCAACAAATTCAAAATATACAATGCACAAACATGTCAAAACCAAATAAGTCCAGTCGAGGTCTTGTGTCACATGTATCAAAATGTGATATACTGCTGCAGCCTTCTACAAAGATGTGACTTTAATTTATCTGACCATCTCAATCTGCTAATACAAACAGTAAGCTGTTAAAATAGTTACTTGTATTCATGAAACACACAGCATTTTCAACTGAGATCATACTAATGCAAATGAACGAAATTTAAAGTCTACAATGTCCATATTTGAGTATGAGTGTCCATGCACAGGATATTGCTGGTAACAGACAATACAGATGGTAACAAAACAAATGCCTTAATCTTACCGGTGTTTCGGGAGATGACAAAAAAGATTTGGTCCCTATGTAATCTGATTTTTCATCTGACCACTTCTGTTGCAAAGATTGTCTCACACATTTCTTGCCCAAGTGTTGAACATCCTAGAGGAAAAAATTATAATTGTCTCAAAAACGGGAAGTCATTCACAATATCCTTGAACAAAGCCATTCATAACATCATTAACAAAGCCATTTAAAATATCCTTGAACAAATACATTCATACGACCTTTTAACAGATCCATTCGCAATATCTTTTTAACATCCATTCACAATATCTTTTTAACAGATCCATTCACAACATACTTTAGCAGATCCATTCACAATATTCCTGAACCAACAAAGTAACATAGTAAAGCTGACAACGTGACGCGCGGACAGCGTATGAAGCGATGTTTACCTCTTTATTGGGTTTGCGTTTGGACTGGCGAGCGCGAGACGTCGGTGTGATTCCCACAGACAGATCGGCTTCATATCCCGTGTCGTATTCCGCCTGCAGTACCTCTGACAAGTCCGTCAGCTGACCAGGGCTCTGGCGGAAACAAAACCAATTACTGTAAAACGGTTTGTAATTTCCGCGTACGTAAGTAAATAAGAATTTTTTTAAATCCAATACGTTTTAATCCACAGCTGTTGATTGGATACCTACCCGAGTTGTTTTTAATTTTTGAAACAATTTTTGTGAGTAAATGAACTGTATTAACCTTGTTTGTTCGGGTTTTTTGGTTTGTTTTTTTTAAAGATGATAATATTATTAATTTAATATTCGCGTGAGTTTAACATTTCGCGGCCAAATTAAATTCGAGAAAAACGCGAAAATTACACCCACGCGAATATTACCCGTTTTACAGTATAGGTCACAGAACGTTTAGGAAACCACTTCAGGAATGAATATTCTAACAAGTGAATTTCTGGCTATAGACATTGAAAACAAATACATGAGAAAGATCCATGTTTAATTTAATAAAAATACTCCAAAACAAAAAATATAAAATTTTCCAGATTAAAAACTCTTACTAGGCATAACACGTATCGTGATTCTCTAACTTGGTTAAAAGTTCCAGTTGGTAATTTAGAATAGAGGGTATATTCCTGAGCACAAAAAGAGAAGTTTTCGATTATCATTGAACATGTCGAGCGAACTACTCACAAACTGCCTGGGAGCTCCAGCCTTCTTTTCAATTTCAGCAAGTGCATTCTTGAAAGGAGTAGGAGTTCTAGGAGTGGAATCCATAACGGTGCTAAACACTGGAGTGTGCAGAGTTGAACTGAAACAAGAAACCATCTTTGAACAAAATGAACTCTTTAGTGGATACGTTTTTGTATATGTATAAGCAATCAATAATTACCGTTGTATATTGTGTTATTACAATATGGTCATCCTCTAGATGAAATGGAAGGTTTTTTATAAACTGCAGTGAATAGATGGATAGAAATTGCTATAACACAGGATTTCATTTAAGCCATGCATTTGACACAAATACGTTTACTACTAGTAAGATCCATGTTCTTGTATGACCTGGAATTTTGTTCTGAACGCAGAAATTTGGAAATCGGTAATATTATATTAGTATCATCGTAAACACAGAAATTGTGCTCTGTGGAACCTTGAGGATAAAATGCTATTTATTGTTTCAGTTAAAAACGCTGATCTTCCAGTTTGTTTGTGAATAGTAGGCATTCTTAGTGAAGTTTAGTAAAACCAGTACATTATCTGAACTCACACAGAAAATTGTCAGTGGTGGGTATTTTACACTCACGACTTTCAAAACAAATCCCAACAAACAACTCTGAGGTTCTGTGATAGATTTAGCAAACAAAAGTTTGATCGTCATCGCATGAAACGTACTTATCTGTTCTTTTCAAGACAGGAGTTGTCAACGACTCCACACCAGATGTTGAACTACGGTTCTGACGGCTCACAGGAGTAGATGTTATTCGCCCATTTCCAAACGGAATTTCTGGACTATTTAAAAACTGGAAAAAATAAAACAATTTTGCAATTCATATCGACGACTAAACAATAATAAAACATAAATTTGTTTAAAATACTAGTACCGTAATTTCACGTGTATAGCCCACGGGTTATACGGTTTAAAACATTGAAAAATTGTTCCTTGTGGCTTACCTGCTGCTGTGGGTTATATGATCTTTTTTTCTACTCAATAATAACCATCTATTGCCAAACTCACTAATTGTGTTCACTAATTTACCCATGTAAGCTAACGCTCAGAGCAAAATAACAATGCAAGCTAAACACGCATATCTGTAAATAAGCTTATTGGCTAACGATGGCTCTTGTTTTTCCTCATCAAGCGTTAACTGCTTAAGCTAGTGCGGGCTATGTGATCATCTTTTTTACACAATAATCATTCATTACCTAATGTGGCTTATCCGGTGCAGCGAACGGTCATATCAACACTTGGTCAGAGGAAACCTGCTGCCACCACATAGGCTACTCTTACCGAATAACATAGCCCAACATTTCCACTGGGGAAGACTGACTCTTTGACCTATCATTCCTCACCCAAACTCTCGTGCACTTAGCTACACCCCAGGGGTTAAAAAATACTATTGCCCGACTCCCGGGGCAAGTACATTATGACGGTCGGGCAACTAATGTACGCTGTCTAACTTGCCCGTGGGCAAGTGAACAATTTATAAAAATAATAAATTCTTAATAAAATAACCGTATAATTCCAACTCCGTAAAATATAGAC
>JAULBR010100419.1:0-21108 GCA_032355825.1 Melanodrymia aurantiaca
ATAACGATTGCGCGAGCTACAGCGGAATAAACAAACATCACGAATGAACAAGCATCACGAAATTACAAGCCTTGACGATATATCCTATACACAACTTGGTAGATTTGCTTATTAAATATTACAAAAACAATAAAATAATAAATATTTCACAAAAACACATTTAAATTACATTTCATGCCATCAGGTGATACAAAACAGCACACATTTGATCTGTGTCACGGGTCACGCCATGCCAATTAGAGTTAGTTCCCCTTGATCCGAGTTGTATTTGTTACATTTTGTTATTTTCACCTTTGTTAACGCACCGTAGTTAATAAGGATCAAAAATAACATTTGTTTGTTTGCTTGTTTGTTTATTTAGCAATGCCACTGGAACACATTGGTTATTAATCTGCGGTTATTGGTTGTCAAACGCACAGAGGAAACCCGCTGCCGCCACATAGGCTACTATTCTTCGAATAACAGCAAGGGATCTTTTATGTTCACTTTCCCACAGACAGGATAGCACACACCACGGTCGTTGGAACGGGAAATAACCGAACCCTGAGGAGTATCGATCCTTCGTCCCATCGAGACGCAGTAGACGTCTGGGTTGTGTACTTCACGCTATAATTGCGGTGAGCCCATTGCGGCTGGATTTCCAAATACAGAATACATGGCAGAAACGGCCGATTTGTCTTCATCATTAAGCAATGTTTTGAGTAGAATAAGTGCTGCCTCTGCTAGATCTATAACTGGAGTAAGAAAGATTACAGATAATTGTATTCCGTCATAACATTAGGAGCGAGGGAGGGGGCGACCAGTGTCCATAACTGGTTTAACAAAGGTCGTGGTATGTGCTAACCTGTCTGTGCATATGATAATGAATCAATGATATGAAACTTCAAACTTGAAAGATCCCTTGCTACTTATCAATTTGGAATAGAAGGTTTCCTCTCTCATACTAACACTAACTTCTGTCCTGAACAGGCAGTCGAGGCAGCTGAACTGTGTATCCAGGACAGACGTGCTTGAACCTTAATTTGATATAAGGACGTAAATAAGTTATAACTAACTAACTAAAGGGGGTTGATCGTAGTTAAAGTAGGTCCTAGTTGCAAAAATGGTGTCTAGCAGCAGACACTGAAACAGTTTGATTAATTTTTGTGTTGGAATAATTCAATGCTTGTAAGTTCGGGCAATCGTTATCCAATTTGTTGACGTCTGCGCTAGTTCATCAAAGATAAATGTAGATGTTCGATGTCTTGTTAATGTTACAGGATTGCAGAAAGTACTCTCCCGCTCGCCAAATGCGAGTAAAAATTCTGACGGACGAGTTAAAAAATGTAACTACCAGTCCGACGAGCGATCAGTATTTTTCTCACTGACAGTAATTAATTTTTTTGCATCGAATCAGCCACTCAGTATAAGCCATGCCAGAATTCCAAATAATGTAAACAAAGAGTTCAGAATGATGACGAAATTCACAACAATACATGTACAGCATCAATGTAGTTTCGATAACCAAAGACTCTCAGCTATCTTATTTCGCACATATGCGCAGTCGCCAAATAATAGTTTTATTTTCCGTGCTACCGCGAATTTGCCGAGCAGTTACGGTGGCTATGCCGAGTTTCAGTTGTTTTGGGGTCGAAAGCGAGGCTACCGCATGGGTCTACTTTGATAATGTGATGATACTTGGACAGCCACCACAAAACAAAAAAAACAATGAAGGAGAAAAGAAAGGAAAGGAGAGAAAAATAGTGTTTTGTTTCCACCAAGTCAGGCTGACAATTCTAGTCATACATTTTGCTTCCAGTTATTGTTTATTGCACCCATTTTAATTTTGTACTGATACTTAATTATTAGATAAAAATTACAATAAAAATTAATGTTAACATGATTTGTTTTCAATGGATGATCATTTGAGGTAATGAATGATTTGAAGTTTAAAGTCGCTTCAGGATTATTTCACCTATATGCGACTGTGATCATTTGAGGTGAAGTGTATATTAATTATTATATTGTTAAAAAATTATATATATTGTTCTATTATAGCTGGCGGACTAGTAAAAATTCTGGCGGGCTAGTAACTTTTCTTTGTCTCTGGTCTAGTGAACATTTTTCCATTTCTGCACCCCTGATGTTATGCATCTCCAGACGTCTACTGTTGGTGGACTGGTATCAGGCTAAAATGGCACTAAACTGTTTTGGCTAAAACGGCACCATAAAGTTTTGGCGAAAGCATTTATTTCGTTGTTTGAGAACATTTTTCTTCTAGCACTTAGAATGTTTATGTTCGGCAAAAATAATAGGCGAAATGTTTAAAACGTGAAACATCTTGTTACATTGACATATGGTCTCAGAAGAAACATGCTGTCTCTATGTGCACTATCCCATGGACATGATAGAACAAAATGCATTCCGCTGAGGAGGATCGATCATTCGACCCATCGTGCGACAGGCAGACACTCTTGCAAGGGGCTACACCCACCCAACCCATGGTCGACTAAGCTCCAGAAAACGAAATTGAGTACACATTTTGAGAGCCTAGCTTTGCGCCTGAAGCTACTACAAACGCACTGACTGTACATAATTATTATAAGCATGCTTGAACTATTTTAGACACGTTTGATCTCTTATAAATGGGAAATAATATTAATAATTCAAATATAACCTATACAATGTCGTATATCTTTTAAAGACTTTGTTTTTATTATATCGATCGAGTAGCAGTTTATCAACTATTAAGGCTTCATTTTAGGTTTGGATCATTTACTTTTCACGCGAATTTATTGAAATAATTATGTTTGATTTCACTTTGCGTAATTGTCAAAACTATAACATTACGTTCATACGGACATCACTCACGTTATATCTTTACATTCCAAACTATCAAACTATGGGGCTTCGATGGTACATTAAGCTATAAGCACACAAAATATTAGAATAAAATAATGTCAATTAGTAGTAGATAATATCGGAAATCATTGCTTAATGCGTTCTGATTGAATTTGCTTACTAATTAAGTAATGTTTATATTTGTAGAAGGCGGTGCAGTTAGTTGCTGTGAGTAAGACGAAGCCCATCAGCTCTATCGTCACAGCCTATGGATTTGGACAGAGACATTTTGGAGAAAATTATGCAAGATTTTATATATTAATTCTTTTTAGTTTATTAGTTTTCATTCAGATCCTTCATCCATATTTAGCGTTTATTTTGTTATCATAATTAGGCTACATAGGACTTTGATCTGTATGGTATGTGCCAATTGTAATCTGATTTTAAATCCACTATTCTCTACAAATCTACAAGTACAGCGCATAATATGGTAATCACATTGTCAATCCATCTATTCATCTACTTCGTATTAATATTAAGCTATTATTTGTCATCTTTTGATGTTTGTTAGCACTTTGCCGATCAAAAGCAAAGTGGTAATGGCCACACTAACTGAGCAGGTGTGGTGTAGGTGCTAGTCTCAGCTGGTTGCATTATTAGCACTAGTAACATCACACAAAAACCAGCCACAATGCGTTTTGTAGGGTTTTTTTAAGCTTAGGGTGAAATTTAGCTCAGTGATAACAGTACCTGCTTGAGGTTGAATGATCAAACCTATTCAGAGGGTTAGTTAAAAAGTTTTTTCTCCTGTTACAACTAGTCCACAATGGCTGTGGTATGTACAATCTTGTAAAGAAAAGCATGTGACTGATATGATTAGTTGGACAGAATTACTCACAGATCCATAGTGCATCATAGCCGAAGAGAATAATGTTTCCATGTCATCATATGAACCGTCTTGTAAACATACAATGTAGTTGAATATAACCATGGTGAAATCACTGTGGTGGCAAGCATTATCTTTGGGACGGACATAGTTAATGTAACAGTAAAGTCCTGTTGATGATAATAGCTTATTACGAATGTCATAAAATTAAAACACCTATCTAATATACTTTCTTTTTATGGCATATAGGTTCTAGAATTAGAAGAAAAGGGACATTCCTCACAGGTGAAGTATTATGTTTTGTAAATTATACAACTACATAATTGCAAAAAAGTAAACTATTATGCTGTCCAGATAAAAGTTTGTCAAATTTTGGTAGCTTCTTAAACAATGTTTGAAAAGACAATGTTGTCAATGTAGCAGTATTGATATAAAGAGCTCCTACTGGCTTCAGCTAGAGCGAACTTCCCTTTAGCTCAGTTTGTAGAGCACTTTACTCTCACACAGAGGGTCCTGGTTCGGTTCTCCTCAGTGGAGGTTGAGAGGTCTGTTACATCAATTCAATAGGGAATATTTCAAATTTTACGTAAGCTAAGATGCATGTGGATTTGTCATAATGTTAAGAAAGTTTATTTCTGATATTAACAATGCATACTTATATATACGCTGTAGTGATATTGTCATAATATACTTTATGTACATATAAGTAACGTTTATTTCAGATTTTGGAGAAATGTCCCGATATCAAGTGGCATTTCATAGGACATCTTCAGCGAAACAAAATTAAGAAAGTTCTTGGTAATTTTCTTGTCAAATTCTCATATTTAAAGAATTGGGTTGCAGGGGCCCACTTTTTGAAGAAAAACATATTTGATTTGGCGGCCCATGTATTATCTTCAAATTGAACTGACAAGTGTCTTGTGTTAGTTTGGTGATTGGTTGTCCCCAGACCCACTCCCTTTTTGGCTTTGATGTTCCTTTTTGTTATAGTGACCGGTTCTGGCCATCTGTCATGGTTTTTGGAAGTCTATCCATAATAATTGCTAGGAAATACAAGTATTTTGTCTTCATGATTTCTGGTTTTGATCTTGTTTTATGTAGATATTTAGTACATGCATGCATAATTTCCTTCATTTGAAGTTTTGCTTAATATAATAGTAAACACTGTTTTTTCAGGAGTGCCCAATTTATACATGATTGAGACAATTGATAGTGAAAAAGTTGCTGAAGCAGTGAACGCGTCGTGGGGACGACTACAGAGAGGTGGTAGTTTGAAAGTGATGGTGCAGATCAATACAAGCAGAGAGGAAAGTATGTGTTGTCAATCAGAAACATTAAAGTGAACCATTCACCATTTTGATGTGAAAATCTGGATCACGTGACGAAAGGCACGAAGCCAGCCACAAGAAAGTGAATAAACAGAAGCGAAAACACTGTCCTTGTTTATCTACATAATTGCGTACATTTATTATGTGACTACAAACAACAACATCAAATTGCTCCGTCTACGACGTACGTATCGATTGCCAAACATATTCTTGTGGATAGTGAATACACTCTTTAATGTCACGCTATTGTCCGGAGATGCAGTGGAGCGGAAACGAATTTATTCGTATGTTGTACACCAAGCTTCATGTCTTCGTCACATGATCCAGATTTTTGCACCAAAATGGTGAGCGATTCTCTTTAAGAATAATTGTTTTGGTGTAGAATCATTGCAGTGTTTAAATGTTGTTCAATGTCTGATACAGACAAATTCAATTACCTGCTACTGTTTATCATCATTATACACCAATTAATGTTTTTGCATGCCTTCATCACATGAATTCGATCTTCACGCCAAAATGGTGAGTGATTCTCGCGAAGTAAGAAATGTGCACACATTGTCCATTGGATGCATTAATGAATCTACGTCACATATCTGAGAGATACGAGATGTATATTCTACTGAGCATCTCTTCTATATCAGTGTGATAAAAACCATGAAGATCTCATTTAGCAAAATGGAGTCTCAAATAAAACTGAATCCAAACTAATTGTTCTGGAAACTTTATTATGGCTTATTACAATAGTGATTAACATAAGTTTATGACATCACATCTTTCCTCACGTTTCAGATAAACATGGATGTTCTAAATGTGGCGCACCTGATCTGGTGAAATATATCATCAAGTCGTGTCCTCAACTCGACTTCTGTGGACTGATGACGATTGGTTCTCTCAATCATAATCTCGATACCGGGCCCAATCCAGATTTTCAGGTATGAAGTATAATATGACTTCGACATAGACAACATATTGAATTCTTGATTCTATAAATCACATTGAATCTTAGTTAATTTTGACATCTAAATCCATGTCCGTTACAAATATTTCAGTAGGTCACTTTCTTTTATTGCTATATTAAACATAATATGTATTTGCAATTTTATCCTTTCGTTTTTAAAAACTTGTGTAATATTCTTATGATTAAGCAGATATTGTTTGGGACGAGGTTTCGTCTAACAATGATCAGAACACATTTTCTTCTTCAGACTTTGTTTCAGTGTCGAGAAGATGTATGTAAAGAAATCGAGCTGGATATTAACAATGTCGACCTGAGTATGGGAATGTCTGGAGACCTGGAACATGCTGTAAGTCTATTATATGCTTACACATCAAATATAGACAAATATCTGTGAGACAGAATTTTATTTCGCCCAGTGAAGATACCGATTGATATTGTCACTCGGAGCTGCAGACAAACTCCGCCTCTTCCTGCCTAGACTTATAACTTGGTAGATTAACTAAACAATTCAAACTACTGAGTAAGGGTGGTCAGACTAAAATGAGACATGAAATTAATGCGAGTGGTCTCCCTTTGATATAGTACTTTTTCTAACAACACGTTTCTGTAGCAACCAGTTAACATAAATGGGTTACAATATTAATGCGAATAATTCTCTCGCATTTTTCACATTAATATAATGATCGCATTAATTTCAGGATCTACAGTATTCAAAATCACAAGACCAAGAACAAATTATGTTAAATGCCAAATATACAATTGAGTCAATTTTTTTTAAATTGGTGGCCAATCATGGATTTTGTTGCTTGAAAATATTTCCACCCTATTTTTAATAATCTTTATAACTAAAAGATACAAAATGAAGCAAAAGTTTCCTTGTAACAGTCGATGTGTTATTTTTGCAGATAGAACAAGGCAGTACGAGTGTCCGGATAGGAAGTACAATATTTGGAGCGAGATCGTATCCAAACGAGGCTGACCAGACATCGTAATGTACGGACTGTATAAACGGTCAAATTAGTTGAATCGCACACAAAATACAACCCGCCGTGCATGCTGTATAGTAACCAGTTAAAGTAACTATACATGTAGCTTTATTGGCGATGTGTTAGCGGAGACCAAAAAATGAAAATTTTTAATGTTAAAACCACCGACATACATTGCGAAATCAGATTATTTTTTTAAACTACGATTATCCCTTTTCTAATTCAAGTGTTTTTGTTGGGTTTTTCTTTGAACTATATCCATATATAAATTTCTTTTGTGTATTTAAGAATGGATTGACTGTGGCCAGAACCACTGATGTGTACACGGAAATCAAACCAGGTGATTGTCATCTGGAAATCACATCTCGTATTAAACAGGGTATTATAAATAATTACTTTTGAATTGTGTTCAGTTGATGTTGCATTTGTTTTAGAGTG
This sequence comes from Melanodrymia aurantiaca, assembly GCA_032355825.1. Lineage (NCBI taxonomy): Eukaryota > Metazoa > Mollusca > Gastropoda > Neomphalida > Peltospiridae > Melanodrymia > Melanodrymia aurantiaca. Next base: position 7,417 of record JAULBR010100419.1, read on the forward strand.
TACATGGTTTTGTTTCATTTGGAACAGTGTACAACTTCATTGTTGATTTTTGTTTACTTGATTTATGTTTGAACTCTTACACTTCATTTCCGAGGCTTCTTGATCTCCAGCTGTATATCACAGGATATACTGCTGCAATTTGTATAAGAAATGCTGGGCATTTCATGGCAATAAAACGGTCTATGTTTTTCATTTTACTTTTATTTACTTCATAACATTCAAACACAAATTAAACCTTTATAAGCTCTTTATATCTCTGAAAGACAAATCAGTTTCGTATCTAGTTTATATAATTTTATATTCAGAATGGTAGGTTTTTATAAATATAACTTGTACATATTGTAATTGACATTTTCTTTGTGGGGAAGACGACACACATTGTAACACTTAGCAAAGTTTTATACATTTGTAATTGTACAGTTTGATATAATCATATATCAAATTTATTTTTAAATGTTGCACCTGCACATACATAAACAATGCTTGTCTTTCACTTAGTCTTTTTGGATCTAAAATTACTTGAGTTACACAATCTATAATGGACTCCATAAGGAATCAAGATACACCACATGTGATAATTTATTTGTATAAAATATATTATCGTCTTTTCTTAAAGGTTTGAACTGTGGTCAATTTGCAATGCAAAATGTTTTTGTTTTAATTGATTTGATTCCGATAAGCATTGATTTAGTAAGCACTCAAGTTTATCAGGGATGTAGTTGTCATAGCACTCATTAAGCACTTATTGTTTTTTGTGTGGACAATTTGTTGTCACTTTCAAATGTACTTATACTGGAGAATAAATTGACTTTATTTATATATATCAGGTGTTGTTTATATATATCAGGTGTTGTATATCAGCTATTTAATATTTATTTCTCCCTCATTTCATTCCTCCAAATATATAATAATAATTTTCTAATTAAACGAACTCAAAAGACATTGAAGTTTGGTATATTTTCATGAAATTCACACTTTCCATTCAACCTGACCAATCACAATCCCTTTAATACATCATAAGAGTACCTTTTTTTTTTGATTGGCTGTCATAAGAGTACATTCCTTTCTGATTGGCGCATAGCTCGATATCATAATATGGTCATTAACTGCCAACCTGGCGATAGCCCTTTACTATTGGAAATGAAACGTTGGTTTGTAAACAAGTGCTTATTTAGCAGGAAAAGTTTATGGTAATAAACAATATTACATTTGTGTCCATGACAGATGATGTTACGACACTCGTGCCTAAATCATTATATTTTGCTCGGGGGGGAAATATGATAACTTAGGCACCCCGTGTCGTAAACATCGTCTGTCATGGACACGAATGTAACATCCACTATAATTATAATGAACATGCCATACAGCAACTCGGAAGTTGTGATATGTAGACACCACATGCTGGGCAGATGGAATGTTGTTCGACCAAAGGGAAATTGACTTGGGAAGTTAAAGCGTTTTTATCATACAGCTTAGTGTTGAGGCCTGCATCATTTTGAATCGCTATGTAAAGATCAAGGAATGAATGTTATGAATATTCACATCTAACCAGCAGAAGTAGTTTGTTGTAGAAATAATTTATTACCGGAAGTGCTACATAGACCTGCCATTTTAAACACTACATTCTACACAACAGATCAATTGTTCTTCATGGCCATTAATTGCCAGCAATTTGAAATAACTGTCTGCGATACACCATATTGATGTTTTTACAATGCAACATCGGAACCACAAGTGTCGACCTGTGTAAACCATGATTATTAGTGTTCCTGTATTTGTCTTGTTAGTCCGATTGTTCTCTATACAGTCAAACCTCCCATAAAGGTCACCTTTCTATAACAACCACTCGGCTATAAATGGCACTCCAAATGCACCCCATATGTAAATGCTTGCATTTTGACCTGAATATAACGGCCGCCTGCATTTAATAGCCACTAGGTCCCTGGAGTGGTCTTAACAGTTTGAGGGGGGTGTTTCACTGGTCTCCACATATGATTTAATAGCAGATCTGTTTCCTCTGTGCTTAAAAACAGTTTTTGTATACATCTGTAGACCAATTAATCGGGTTCTGTCAATCGTGAACATGTGCGTTGATCTTATGACTGTATCCTGGAGAGCTGCCGGAGAAATTCAATCATAGTTCGAGTTGGTCGACCTGTGAATTACACAAATAAACTACGCTGTTTATAATATACACAGAATTATTGCTTTAAAACTCCAAGTTTAGCACCAAACAGTTCGCGTCTGCTGCATCGCCAGACGACAGAAATGTTCTAACTAATTAGCTAAAGGTTTTGGCAACAATTTTATGCAATATAATGACATTTTGACAATAGTAAGAATGGTGTTATGACCAACTCACAAATGAGGCAGATACTTGCATTTTCATTTACATACTAAATAAACAGTAAATGATTTAATGAAATAGTGACATTTATCTGTAATTCCACTTAAAAAAATTTACATCGAATATTTGTTAAACTTTATTACTTAGTAACGTACATTTTGTAATAACGAATTAATCAAACTTTTAAGTCTCGGTTTACTCTGTATTGAAGACAAGGAATGGATTTTCTCAGTTAAATTTGTCAGTGATGGAAAAGAAAGCTGCATCGTCACATCACTAACCTGACATTCCCTTGCCAAGGTACGCCACATCCGATTTGTTCATCATTACACCCGCAATGTCCAAATGAAGCCAGTTTTCATTGGTCACAAATTCCTGTCAATAAAAACAAAATCTGCACAAAGCAAAATATCCACTTTCTCTTCAACTTCTAAAATAAAAAGTTTGACAAAACTTGTTATCTCGCCTTCATGTAACATACTTGAATTCCATAGCTTATTTACACTTGGATAAAACCATTATACCCTGCATAGATGGCGTTGATTCTCTTGTGCCCTGCCTGTAACTTGGAGAATGGCCAATCTTCCCTATTATAAACTGATTAAAATTAACAGTTTTTATCACTCTAGTTTATAATTATTGTAACAATAAAATTTGCAATTTTAACCACTTGTACAAAGAAACATCCTATGTATAAAGTGTTATTTTTGGAAGATTTTGTCCGAGATCTAAGCGTTGAATGGTCGACATTCTGCTATGACGTCAGGTTTTCAGTACACTCCAAACATGCATTCTTTTGTGTACACACCGTCTTGTCGAACTTCTCACTGCATCGATATGACCTGGCGCATTCAGCTTTGTTTATCCCGATAGTAATTTATCATAAAGTGAGTTAAATATGTTGGAAAGATGGGTCGATCCTCCTCAGGGGACCTGCTCGGTTATTTCCCGTTCCAACCAGGGATTCATGACTGGTCTATCAAAGCCATGATGTGCGCTATCCTGTCTGTGCGAAAGTGCACATAAAAGATCCCTTGCTGATATTCAGAGACGAATACCCTGTGGCTGCAGTGCTGTTTAATAACCGTTATGTTAAAGTGGTGTGGTTAAACAAACTATCTTTATCAGTGATAGCACAGCAGTGATTTAACATAGTGTCCTGGTTTGAGGGTATTGGTACCCCTACCTTGAGAAACGCTGCTGCGGTACACGATCCTCCTCCATGACCACGTGCACCAATATTGTTGAGGTCTGCCAAGTCTGACTGGGTTATTTGTTTGGAGTAATATTTGAGGAGCGGCATTCTCCAGATTCGATCTCCGGTGCGAGCTCCAGCCTGAAGTAATCAACTAAACAATGTTATTAATGTACGCTTCACTCAAACACTATAACCAGGGTCGATATTTATAAAGATTTTCAGAATATTCTCAGAATATGCTCAAAGAATTCTTAACATGGTAAGAATATTCTGAGTGAAAAAATATTCTTAAAATTACTTTTAAGATTTATCTCAGACAGATCTTTAGTTAAGTCAAAAACATAACTTTGAGAACATTCTCAAATGGAATTCCCTTAGTAGTTACGAGAAATCCCATCTATATTTAACATCACTACATGTATATAAAACTAGAAAGTCCTTCCTCTCTCGAAACGTTCACTGCCGGCGTCCTCTAAGTACTACTACGGCAGCCATTTTATTTTGGGATAAGAATTCTTAACCTACGTTAGGTTGTTCTTAACTTTGAGAGTAATTCTTACATTTAAGAGAAATTCTTATGTATTCTAAGAATTATTTAAAAATTCTTATATTTAGGAGTAACTCTTTGGCATTCTGAGATTTTTCTTAGCATTCTGAGAATTTTCTTATATTTAAGAATTCTTAAGCACTTAAGAATCTTTATAAATACCGCCCCAGGGCTCACTCATGTGTTAAATATTGCCAGCTGTAGATCAACTGCATTCAAAGTAGTGTGGTGTATATAATGTGCTAAATATTATAGAAGTAGAAGAATTTATTTATATATACCGTATAATAATGAATTGATCGAATACATAATAATGTTGATAACGGACATGAATATACTATTGCCTTTCCGTTCCCTGTGCTCTACGCATAGTATGATAAATTGTCAGTTTTCTCACATATATTTCCTTTAGATATTTTCAAATATTTTCGAGGTTGCTCAGTTACACTCAATAATAAAAACCTGTTTACATTATCGTATAATCTTCAAAAGCTCCCTGAGATTCTACATCAATGTAGTATTTATAGAGATAAGGAATACCTTGTGTAACAACTGCCATGCCCGCGTAGAGTTGGAGTATGCACCAGTCACACCGGCCCCCAGAGCTACAGCTACTGCACCTGTAGTACAAAAATAAACCAGGTGAGTCAATTCAACTCCTTTAACACATTAACAATAACACTAAAACAAGCCTTTGAAAACATAAATACTTTAAAATATACTCACTGTGTCTTGTGAAAATGCGTTTTAAGCAAAATAAATATTAATTGGAAAATGTCTCTAAAAGACAATGTTAATTCAACCATTATCCTTCTAGTGTGTTTGGAGCATGCTCAGTGTCCATTAACTAGTTGATCAATATAATTATGTCCTATCTATTTCTAACTGATAAGTCTTATTATACCTGTAATATGTACCCTGTTCGAGTGGAGATTTACATTTGATATAGCGTTGGGGCAGAGTATCTTAATTACAGACGGTGAATGGTTATCTGCATTATCTAGCTATCGAGAATAAAACACTACATCCGTACCAGTCAGTGTGGCAATGTCGACGATATGACTGGGCTTGAATGTCTCAGCATAGCACAGAGCATCAGCAAGTATCAATCGGCCTTCAGCGTCGGTGTTGTCTACCTACAAATATAGTGAATCAGTACTGACTACCAAGAAATAATCAGCGTCTACCTAGAAATAAAGTAAATAAATAATAACTACCAAGAAATATACTACATCAATAGTGTCTACCCCAGTACCTAGAAATACATTGTACATTAAATCAGTACGGACTACCAAGAAATACACCACATCAGTGTTGTCTACCTAAACATACAGTAAACCGGTACTGACTACCAAGAAATATACTATGCCCTACTGCCCGGTCGAATGGAAGTTGGTAGTCTATAGCAACATGCCACAGCAAGCCTTGAAATAAGCGGCCAGTCACGGTCATTGTCCGGTACACATTTGTAACTGGTCATGATTTGACAGTAACAATGTCCGGAGCTCGCGTTGTAAAAGTCAGCTGTTTTGGAATTGAAAGCACTCGATGCACGGATTAAAAATGTGTACGAGTGGGATACGAACATACAGCATCGTTATTTACTAATAAAATGTATTAATTATCAAACACAAAAAACATAATATAGAGGATATTAAACGAGCTGTAGTATCAAGTTTACGTCCCAAGAGAAATCATTTTCATTTGTCACGATCTTTAGCGAGTGACTAAAATGAAATTTATTTCACGAGGGACTTAAACTTTATAATACAGGGTAGCGAGTTTAATATTCTATTTATTACTCCAGACATGTCATTATTAAACGCTTTTCAAAACAAATTTGACGTTGATGTAACGCTGAAAGTGAATAAGACAAAGTATGTGGCACAGTGAAGCTAAATGGAGTAGCCAGCAGACATGAACGTACACTGTTTACTGCACCACAAAGGCAGCGTCTATAAACCTACTTGTATTGTTTTCCCATTCATGGCTGTGACGACATCACCCGGTTTTACAGCGTTTCCACTCGGCATGTTCTCACACAGAGGAATAAAAGCTGCAAACACAGACAAATTAACACAAGTGATTACTAATTACTATAAGCGTCATACAAGGTTCAAAATAGCAACTCGGCTAATGTTTTGTAAATAAGAATCAGCATGTTTTAAAGAATGCAATGAATGTTTTTCAAATGAACAAGGAATGATGAAACCCAATCATTCATAATTTTATTTTTAGTAGTGACCTTAACCTTTGATGTGAATACATTCTAGATATCATTATCCTATACCTATATGCGAAGCTTCATGAAAATCGGACGACAAAATAAGTCGGTAGAGCAGTGATGTCATAATTTTTTATTTCAATAACTGACCTTTGCCGCAGGGAGGCGAAATCCAACTTGTTCATATCATGATCCTACTCCTATATCTGAAGATTTAGGAAACCGGTAGTGTGACGATGTTGTAAATTTTTTAATTTTAGTAAGTGACCTTTACCTTCAACATAGAGGCAAAATGCGAACTAATTCAAGATATCACGATCCTATTCCTATGTGAAGTTTGATGAAAATCAGATGAGAAATGAAGTCGGTAGAGTGGTGATGTCATGAGCCATGTATGTACAGGTAACATGCTATATCTCCTAGACAACTCATCGCTAGGCGATAATAAAGCTAATTACTACAAGCGAAATGTCTACAATGCATACAACAACACATAATTATTATATAACAACTATGCTCCATACCTTTGATATTAATGGGTAACTGGAGTCGCAGAACTGCGAGTAGCGTTCCCACGAGGCAGGCGGCCCCGCCCATGTCCGCTCGCATCTTGTCCATGTCCAACCCCGGCTTCAGTGATATCCCTCCACTGAAACATGAGCACCGCTATACGTCTCTACTTCTAATAGTCGTAATGGTGAATAGTTTAATTCAGTTAATTTCATGTCCAAACCCGGCTTCAGTGATATCCCTCCACTGAAACATGAGCACCGCTATAGGTCTCTACTTCTAATAGTCGTAATGGTGAATAGTTTAATCTGTTAATTTCATTTCACTACCTGCTGCATTGATGCATTCTTGTTTCAACCATGGACTCGTATATCAAAGTTTATAGCTTGTCATATTCTGTCTCTGAGAACTTCATATATAAAATCCTTGCTGCCAGTCAAAAATGTGCATCCTATGTCATGTTATTAGGCGTCGTATTACACTGAGTTAATGAGTTTGATATTCATTAGCCAATGATTAATTAACCAATCTGCTACAGTATCGTCATTAATTTCAACAAACTTTATCAATGCATTCATGTATAACATTAACAAATCAATGACATCTAGCATTTAAAATAAAATAGCAGATATTATTATTGTAAATAATCAATTAGATCTGTTTTACAAATGACAAATTTCGAACTTTGAGAAATTACCAAAACAATCCTGTTTGTTTATGAAAGAACAATTAAGTTCTCAATCTACAGATTATGGCATCATTTTGTAAAAAAAAAATATATATATAATTATATTGATAGTGAAAGGTTAGGTGTCACTGCTAATCTAAAAGTACTGAGGTTTTTTATCAATGGCACCAGATACATTTGGTGAATGATTTGACAAAGCTGGTATACATGATAGCGACAGTAAAATTCACCTGTCAAACGTGACACCTTTTCCCACCAGAGCAAGTGACGAACTATCTTTTTCTCCACCTCTGTAATCCATTTCTAAGAACAATGGTGGCTGAACAGACCCACGCGACACTGACAAAAACGCTCCCATCTGCAGATTTTCAGCCCATGACTTTTCCCTGGAACAAAGTAGTACACATACTGTACACTAACTATTTCCTGCCAAAGCAACGGTTGGATAATAAAAAGTGTTATATAAATTATAATATACCATAATGAGTACAAAGTATTAAATAGACATCAGAATTCAGATATATGTGTGGCATTTGTATACTGTAATGTTGAATATTGGCAGACATAAATAGCTCATAATTATACAGCGTCAATGCAGTGTTAAAAACAGTGATACAGCCCAAGATTGCACCTCTCCCAGAATTGATTTTTTTAATCTAGGTGCTCAGGCGGTATATATTTGTACAACAAGTAACTTGGACTAACCTAATATTTAGTGTAAAATTGTTAAACTGTCCCAGCTTTTCTTGCACTCTGTTTGCAAAGATAGTTGGCGTCATGTAATTAGCGGGTGTTTCCATGAGTAAACGTGCAAAGTTCTGTCCCTCCGCCTGCACTACTCCTTGTCTCCAGCTTTCTGTTGCATTCCCGCTAATAAAACAAACACTTTCAATTATAATCGTGTTTTCTTTACTGAATTGTGACACATCTCACTGAAACCATCATACACATGGCGTTCTGACCGTGTTAATGATTTCAGTCATGGTATGATATTTTTCACTAAAAATTAATTTTCACCAAAAGTGAGTTTTGACGATTTGTAAATAACACATACAGTCAAACCTGCTTGAGCGGCCACCTGTATTAAGCAGCCACCTGTCTTAAAGGGTCATCATAATATTCTACCAAATCATTAATTTTAGTTCATTATGACCTGTATTAAGCAGCCACCTGTCCTAAGAGGCAATATTTTGTTACTCCCTTAGGTGGCTGCTTAAGGTTTGACTACATGTATACACAAATGTGTTTTAGTGTACTTGCATACTGTGTGTTCGACATCCAATAACCGCTAATTAATAATCAAAGTGTTCCAGTGGTTTCGTTAAAGAAACAAATTTTACCTTAGTTTTTTCAACCATTTCTACCTAATTGGTGGCATATCCATATTAACAGTCCAAATTATATTTACTTTTGCATGCCAATAATTGCACAACAGAATCACATGACATACGGAGATCATATAAGTAGGGGAACCGACAAGTTTGCATGAAATTCCAGACATTCCTGTAATATACTTTACAAATTCAGACACATAAAACATAATTTAGAGAGCGGCGTAGCTCCGTTGTAGAGCGTCAGCCTGAGGTTTGATAGGTTGATGGATCGATCCTCATCAGTGGACCAATTGCATTATTTCCTGTTCCAACCAGTGATCCATGACTGGTCCATCACATGCTGTGGTGTGTGGTATCCTGTCTGTTATTGAAGAAGAGTATAGCCTATGTGGCGGGTTTACTCCATGACAAGTGTCAATATAAATGTAATATATTCCATTGAACCAAAACTATTTCCAAAATTATCACAAATTAAATATTTGATTAAACATACATGTTCAGTTTAAAATATTTTAAAAAAAATTAAATCAATAAAAAATAATTCAAAAGCTTTAAAATATTCACTTTTCTCTGAATATAACCATACAATTTAAACTTCGCTGGCCTAAAAAAACAGAACAAAAACCAGCAGAGAATTGTTTATTAAGTTACAGGTACATTGAAAAGATTTGCCTGGAAAAGGTACACGGAATGTATCATGTTTCCTACAGCCTAAATCGGCCAAGACTAACTGTCAAAATTTTTATGGCCATTTACGAAACTGAGGCTGAGCACTTTGGTTCAAATAACCACATGCTGTGATGTTCAATACATGATTTAGTCATTTTCACGTTGCTATCTGAGGCTAAGAAAAAGCACAATACAAGTCATTGGAAGACTAAATTTGACACAGTATGGTTCCTGTATACAACTTTACAAGCTAAGCCATCATTAAAAAAAAGCGTTGATCACATTTTTTCCGGCAGTGACCGAGAAATTTAAAATAAACAAATGTAAATACAATTATATTATCCTCTGTCGACACACATGGTGTACGGTATCCCTTTATGTAACAAACGGACGGATCTATGGACAGATGGACGTATGAATAGTTAAATGAATGGATCTGAGAATGAACAGATGGATAAATATTGGAATATTATCTATTTTAAATACAGAAATTTGTTTTGGTTATGTTCAAATTATTCACAAAAGTACTAGTAACCTTTAAAAACTAAACCATTCTGCATTTTGAATGTTCAATGATAACCTGAATTATACTGTTCTCGACATATATTACCTAATTAATATGCATAAAATTACAGGTTTGCCGGTTTAAATCGTGTACATGTACCGGTACTATGCATTTATATAAGCCAGTCAGGTGCACTGGTATTTAGATAAAGTTTGTTTGTTTAACGACACCTCTGGAACACATTGATTGTTAATCAGCGGTTATTGGATGTCAAACGCATGGTTGTATCGACTCATGGTCACAGAGAAAACCCACTGTCGCCACATAGGCTACTCTTCTTAGAATAACAGCAAGGGATCTTTTATGTGCACTTTCACACAGACATAATAGCACACGCCACAGCCTTTGATAGACCAGTTGTGGATCACTGGTTGGAATGAAAAATAATCCAACAGGTCCCCTGAGGAGGATTGATCCTTCAATCCATCGAGCCACACGCTCTACTACTGAGCTATGCCCCGCTCCCACTGACATTTAGGTGAGGAGATCAATGTGTGCTATCCCACGAGTTCAAGTGCTAGTAAACGTAACATGTACAGTATTTGTAAAAATTACCATGCTGTTTTATGTTTTGTGACAGCGAATATAATATTAATCCCAGTTGCAATATGTAGATGTGAAAATAATAAAACATGCGAACAAGCAATAAAACACAGGTTTGGGAGAAAATCATGGTTTATTTAGGAAGGGAATGCACAGATGTACATATATTCTCTGCATGAACTTAAATATGAATAAACCCAGATGGTATATTTTACAATGGAATACACAGATGTATTCTTTGTATTAAGTAATGGCAACCAATGAATTATAATAAACCAATTAATAAACCATGTATTCACATACTAACTCAAACCGACCAAACTACAGCTATGTACAAAACGAAAGAAAAAAAGAAGAAGAAAAACCAGGCACAAGGGGAGGGACAGTGGGACAACAACAAAAAAAGTACGTAAGCTAAACAGATACGAACATAATTTAACAAAGTATAGTGAAATCTGTCTTAAGCGGCCACCTAAGGGAGTAGCAAACAGTGGCCTCTTAACACAGGTGGCTGCTTAATACAGGTCATAATGCACTAAAATTGATGATTTGGGGGAATATTGTAGGGACCCTTTAAGGCAGGTGGCTACTTAATACATGTGGCCGCTCAAGCAGGTTTGATTGTATGTACAAGGGAAAATACTAGAAGATACTTGTCAGTGTTAGCCAACTTCAAATATATTTTTTAAATTTACATCATGATGCATTATTGAACAGAACTATTTATATTCATATAAATATAACTACATGTACCTAGCCCTTAAACAAATTAATAACCAGAATAAAAAAAAAAATTACTTTTTTATTATCATAACATTGTTTGATCTGTTAAAACAGATTTGCCAAAGGGCACAAAGGAAATGTCATGCTATGCTTGAGATAGCACAGATGAACAGAATATAAGAAAATTGCGGTCACCTCAAAAAAAAAATTCAAATTAGAGTGCACATGTACCATATATATATACAGAATATGTATAATTATATATGCCTATAAGGAAAGGTTTTTTTTATGAAAATATTCTTTAAAAACTAGGGGTCGACTTATAAAAGACGAGTGAAAAAAATCCAAAAACAAATTAAATTGTCAATGTGGGAAATGACCAAAGCAAAGGTGAAATTTTTTTTTTTCTTTAACGACACACTTGGAACGCATTGATTATCAAAGAGCCGTTATTGGATGTAAAATGCATGGTTATATCCACACTTGGTCACCGAGGAAACCTGCTGCCACAACATACATTGTAGGTCACTCTTCTTCAAATAACAGCAAGGATTTTTTATGTGCACTTTCCCACAGACAGGATAGCACACACCACAGCCTTTGATAGACCACTCATGAATCATTGGTTGGAACGGGCAATAACCCAGCATGTCCACTGAGGAGGATCAATCCATTCATAATAATATAAATATAGTAAGTGTATCATTGCGTGAGAATGTGGGTGTTCAGTTATAGGTCGGTAGTAATAGTATCTTGTACATGTACAGTCAAACCTGTTTGAACAGCCACCTGTATTAAGCAGCCACCTGTCTTAATAAAGGGTCACCTTAATATTTCACCAAATGGTCAATTTTAGTGCATTAAGACCTGTATTAAGCAGCCACCTGGCTAAAGAGGCCACATTTTGTTACTCCCTTAGGTGGCTGCTGAAGACAGGTTTGACTGTATATGTAAGTGACCCCGTAGTGTTTTCACTTGCTATCTGTAATCTTCTTTACACACACGGTACATTTTCACATAGACACTACTTGTTGTTTGGAGGAGGAAATTCTTCTTTTTTTATCTTATTTGCAAATAATTTCTCTATTTAATCTATGATATACTAGGCGTTGCTGCTTGTATAAAAAGGGCGTCTCTTTTAATATAATGTTCCTCAATAAAGAAAATGATATTTTTGTGACAACTATAAAACAATATTTTTGACCCTACTTGTTGAAAATTTTGATATTCTTAACTGCAATGCTTATTATTATATATACCTGGTACTAACAGAATAAAACAAAGAACATTGTTTCTATTGTAACTTTTTAACAGGGGCCATGGAACAGAGGGGGAGACATGGAGCAGGATATAGCACAGTGCAAGAATGTGTGCCCGAGGTTCGATAGGTCGACAGATCAATCCCCCTCAGTGGATCCGTTGGGTTATTTCCAGTTTTAACCAGTGATCCACGATTGGTCCATCAAAGGCAATGGTGCCATCCTGTCTATGGCAAAGTGCACATAAAAGATCCCTTGCTATTACCAGGGTATTCAAAGAAAAGTAGTCTATGTGTCGGCAGCAGGTTTCTTCGGTAATCAAGTGTCAATATAACCGTGCTTTCGACATCCAATAACCGCTGATTAATAATCAGTGGTGTGGTTAAACAAACAAACTTTGTCTGAGAAGGATCAATTCTCCGACATCTCAAACTTCAGACCCACACTCTTGCGCACTGAGCTACATACATGTACCAGTATGTCCTAGTCCCACTGAATTACATACTTATGCTGTTCCCATCAGGTTCGCTTTGGCTGACTTTTACTGTCTGACATTTACTGTATTGGTAATTATTATGAGATCACAGTGTAAAGGGACTACATGTACATGTACACGTGTTATTATCGAAAACTCAAACCACCTTGTGCATGCAGCTATCTTCTAAATGTAGCTGCATTTGGCAAACATTAATGCAAATTCCGCAGAGCAGTCTTGCGTTCAATAGGGCGAGTGCTCGCGAACAATGTAACTGGTACCGATGGTGTACTATCATATCACATTGATTTAATGTTAGATGCAAACACCGGTGACAAAACGTTTTGTCTCGGTAGCAGAACGCTCGCCGTGTTGAACGCAAGGATGGTTTTATTATGTTTGCTTTACTTTTAATGATAGATGCAAACACCGGTGACAAAACGTTTGGTCTCAGTAGCAGAACGCTCGCCCTATTGAACACAAGGCAGATTGCAGGCATAACTGAAACCGTCTTTGTCAGATGTACACCATATGGAGAGCTATGTGCATAGTTTTCTATATTACATGTAGTGAGACGCATTAAAAAACAACATATTCGGAATTACATCTA
>JAULBR010100420.1:0-11256 GCA_032355825.1 Melanodrymia aurantiaca
ACCATTACCTAAATGCCCATATACTCAGATATTGGTACCTCGTTCGATTGAGTTCGAGGCCCTGGGCTCCCGGTCTATAAGTTTCCTACATTGCAATAGGATGTCATGATTACATTTGAGTTTGAAAGATAAATGCATGCTTGACAACAGTGTAACATGGCCTACTGTATACTATATTCGTGTGGTGTTTTTTTACATCACTTTTGCTCGAGCTTCCTAGTGTCTTATGATAGCCTTGTGACATCACAGTACTGCATTCTTACCACCACTGAGTGAAGATATAAATCATATCTTCACTGGGTAAAATACCAATTCTCTTTCAATGATATTATTCTACATCTTACTTATATAGAGAATAATATACTACATGTAATGAAATGTCATCTTTATAGAACTGTTAAGTTAAGAATGGGGGATTCGACAAGGTTTATTCCTGTCATGGACAGATCTCTCTGGCGAAGTCAGAGGTTGTGCTCATGATAGGTGTGCTTGAACAGTTTTCTGATGGAAGCACACCAAAAATGACCCAACCCAACCCAAGGTGTACCAAGTGAAATTCCCTTTTAGGCCTGTGCAGAATAAAGATGATATCTGATACTATCAGCTTGTTGTTCTCTTTATTCTGTAATCCAACAAGAATTTGGGGAAAAGTATTAAATTCCTGTTTATCTCGACTACCTGGTATATTGCACGTTTAATCTGTTTTGCTGTATGTTAGTATACTAAGTGATCGCTGGAGGTCATTTGTAACATTAACGATATAAATGTAAAAACAAACATTGCAAACAAGTTTTGGTTGAAATTGTATACAATACTCACATTAATATTATGATCTACTTTGAAACTTTATAGTTCATGGCGTAACGTAATGAATGGGACTAAAATTACAGTTTTGCAATAAAACGTTGTGGACGTGAGAAATAAATGTCATCACAACTAGTCATGTGACACTTCTATCTTGCTAGAAGCAGAATAAACCTTTACTTTATCTGCACATTATATTACACCAATACAAACAGTGATTTCAGAATAAAATATTATAGACAGTATATTGACTGTGCTAGCCTCATTAACATTTATTATTATTTTATTTCAATAAATAAATAGACAAACATTATTTTAAAGTTTTTACTTCTGGGGAGTGGGATTTTGCTATGTACATGTATCTGAATGTCTACCTGAGGTGTGTAAGGTCAATCCTCTCAAGTGGACTAATTTTTTCCAAAACTATAATCACTGGTCCCAATGAGAACATCAAAGGCTGGGACATGTGGTATCTTATCTGTAAGAAAATGCATATAAAAGATCACTTGCTGCTTAACATTAGAAAAGTTAGACTATGTGGGGTTTATATTTTTTTTCTGAGACCATTTGTCAACATAATTGTGTGTTTGACATCCAGTAGTTGATGATTAATTAAACAAACCAACTTTTTCTTTTTTCTTCTGGGAACATTTTGACATAGTTTCCTCTAGGCACTGATGAATTTTATATCTGTGTCACACCCTCACATTATCATAAAGATTGTATACATGGCCAATGAATAACTTTTTTTATTGTAAGCTTAACGTCCATTTGAAGATGATGCTTTAAACAAAAAGTGCATTTACAATTAAAAAATCATTTCTTTTAGGCGACAGTGGCATCCATCTTTCAAGCTTGCCTACTTCTCCAGATAATGATGAGGAAGGCATTCAACTTGTTTCCTATCACACCTTAAAGCAGACCAAGGGAGAGGACTCTTATCGGTCCACCCCACAAAGGACTACCTCTAATGACAAAAGGACTTTCCCTGGCCTGCTCAGGAACACTGTTGACTTAGGTTTAGACTTACATGACACTACGACAAGTGAGCTTTCATCTACTGGGTATAAACAAGGTCAACGCAAAATGATGACTGACAATATGGTTTATTCTCCGTCTTCGAGCACAACATCGCCTAGGAGTCCATCATCAGATGGAATAACCTCACCTAGGGATAAAATCTACAATTCTGAAGAAATTCTCGGCAAAGCCAGACAGTTTGCAGACATTGTGCAGAAACCAAATTTCGTGGTAAAGCGAGAATCTTCAAACTCAGATGATTTTAATCAAGAAAAGCTGCAAGAGCTGGAGCTTGAGAGGAGAGCTGTGATCTCGCAGGCTACCATGAGGAAGAGAGATGTTCCCATCACCACACCTAGTCATTGGCATGACAAATCTGCAACACATGACGGTAGGTTATTTTGTTCTAATGTCAAAATCACCTTACTTACCCAATGCTCACCCTGTAGGAAGCCAAATTAGCTATTAGAGCATTTTTATTATTGAAATTCATATTTACGTACATCATGTTGCTCACAATATAAAAAAATGTATACCAAATGCGTTTGTAGTAGCTTAGTATATGGTCCTTTGACCTTTGGCTACAACAATGTAGTACGATACAAATTATTTTAGACAAAAGTAAACATTAAGCTACTATAGCAATTTGGATGACCAGAAACCCATAGGATATACATAATTATATCGATATTTTAAGCAATAAGATGTAAGTAAATGTCAATTTTAATAACAAGAAATGCTCCATTAGTCAGAAATAGCAGGTAGGGTGGCATACGTCTTAAAACTCGGGAGTGTGCCTTTAATTATTCTTCTATAATATTTTACAGATAGATCTGTTTTTAAACCTATATTTGTAAAAGTATGAACCGTATAAAACTGATTCATTATCTGCATGGCTTTAAAGATAAAAAAAAGAAACCGGATGAGATGCCAGTAACATGTCAAATCTACTGAGTATCTGTGCTAACTTGCTGTTTGTTCATGTTGCACTGTGGTGCTGCTACCTGCGGGAATTCTTTACAATAGATGTGACTTCGTACCATGAGCAGGATTTGCTTTTGTATGCGGAAGATGGATCTGTGTAAAGCATTCGCTCATTTATTTCCCGTTTCTTTCTCGGGAATTGAAAAATAAATATACCCGGACGCTAATCAATAGAGAATGTTTGTATTAAAATTGTTGAAATGCTCAGTGTGCTTGTAATGCTCCACAAAGAGAATCTGTATGATTGCGTAGTGCACATAAAAGAAAAAAATAATTGTTGACGTTGGCCAGAGCTTTAAGTCTCTTCCGTAACACTGAAATGTTGAATTTCATTATCACTGTATATATGTGCTGTTAAACCTGTTCAACCAGTAACATGTGCATGTATTAAGTCACTTGGTTTTGAATGTCTCAAGTCAGCTTACCTAGAATAACTTTACATGTATTATGGAGCCACTTCTTTTAGCTAGGACTAACACTAGAATGGATTTTTAGTTCAGCCAATTTTCCAAAACTTTTGCCTATTTTATTTTTATTTGTTTTATTTTTACAAAAATTTGCAAATTTAAGCAAATTTTATTTTAAGCACATTTATTATAATTTACATAGCAAGAAATGTTAGATTAATAGAGACAGCAGATGCATACATTGTTGTGCTATACAAGGTATAACCACTGCACACGAACTGATTATTGTAACGTTTGTTTTTATGGTAGGCCTCAGTTCTCAGTTCATTGAAACAATTAGAAAAAAGCAATAATTTGTTCATTATTTTATGTACCCTCATCATAGATATGGACTGTTATAAAGGCCTAGACCCAATGTCACAGCTCGTGACAACAGGGTATACTACCAGGTACCAGTGAATATTACATGTACATGTATAAGTTCTATAATGTTGACAATGCACAAGATACAAAAAAGCTATATAAACTGAGTCACCATAAAATGGACTTTCCACGATTTCATATAAATAGTGTTATGCTTACACTCAATTTGGAGTTTATTAACAATAAATAACACAAGCTACACTTTAACTCAGTAACACTTTATACTCCACATGTACTATTCTGACATCGTATCATTTCATTCTAAGAGATATTGTTTGTATTTTATTTACCACCACTCGCTGCAATGCCGATTTCCGATTTCCTAAATGGCTTAATAATCTTTGAAATCTCATGTCAGTTTTGAGCACAAAAAAATTTCAATATCATTCTGTATATACCACAATACATTATTGGTGTCTTTTTTTAGCACAAATAAAATAACAACTGAGTCAATCCACAAGAACGATCTCTAAACTGTGGAAAATATTCTATTCATTGGTTAATAAGGCCTTTTTCTGTTCCATGAATGCCCTGCTGTATGCAAAATAATAAACATCTGTATTAGAACTGTCTAAATTCTACAGGCATAGATCTATTTTTTTTCACCAAAGTTTTAACGTATAATCAATTGGTCCAGGAAAAAGTTAAAAATGTTTTGCTCATTCCTATTTCCCAGAGAGATAAAGTGAAGATTTAATGTTAGTACATGTTTTAATACATCCTAGACTTGATTCAATACACAAGTCACGTGAGATGCAAGTATATGTACAAAAGAGTTCCCCACGGTGTCATGTGCTATTGTTGTCTAGGATAATTGATAATCCATTTTCTTCAAACTATAAGTCAGAGGGTGAGAGGGTGAAGGGATCATGATGAATGTACAAGTGATGTTTAATGTATAGTCATCAGTTCTCTTTTAGTGAGGAGTGTCTTTTAACCATTTTGTGACTAAGCTAGGAGTGTCTTTTAACCCTTTTGTGACTAAGCTTTTCTCCACTCAAACCAGCTGACGCAAACCACAGTTGAACTGACTAATTTCTGAAATTCTATCTATGGAAAATTGATTATATACAATCCATTCTGCTAATGATATAAGTATTGTGTTTTCTCTATAGATTATGTGTAAAAGTGACCATATGTTTGACATCTAACATAGCCAACAATTAATCAATATTCTTGTGTGGCGTTATTAAATACAAACAAACTTTAATACCAGTAGACTCATTTTTTGTTTTCTCTGGAATTAACTCCTTTGATGAACATGTACTTGTAAAATTATAGTCAGTTTAATTCTTATTTGTACAGTAATATCATTATATGCCTGTATTGAGTGGAGTACAGGACAGACTTGTTTTCCGAAGGTATTTTTAACATCGATTCTGTCTGATGGCCAAACAATTGAATAACACTGTGACATTATTGGTGATATATCTTACTGTCTAAGCCTCCAGCCAAACACAATGTATCCTTTGATCATCAGAATACATTAAAGTTCAGTCATGACACTTTAGCATGTTTAGCCATCACCATGCTAACACTGTTTACACTTGCAATTGTAAATGCCAGCCATATTTGTTTGGAGATCTAAACAGAACACCTTGTAAGCTTTGATGAGTAAATTACGGTGATATTTCCGTAAGGTGACAAAGATCACCTTTTTTTGGCAATTCTCTTTTAACCTGATGTGGCTTGTGGTAAATTTGAATAATTGTCAAATATTTCTTGTGTTGGAGGAATTTCCAAGGAATTAGATTTGCTTGTATCTCGGCTCTGATCTTGGATGCATGTAAAAACTTGCATGCTGCTTGGAAAGGCTTGGACAATAGTCTTTGAGGTACGTCTGAACGATTGCGTTTATCACATTCTTAATTTAACCAAGACTTGCGAATAATTACTGTAGCAATGATATCCATTAAAAAGACAACAATAGTATGATTTTTGGTTGTGAAAATTACATATCGTGAATTGATCAGGGTTTTTTTCAAAGTAGTAAATATTTACAACCTGAATATTACCCATTTTACAGTCTTTGGAATTTCTGGTTGTTTTCAAATGGAAATTGATTGGAGACAAACTTAGCAAATATAACAAGAAGTTATCAAAGTTTATATTATGATGAATGGTCAGTTATAAATGTCTGCTATATACAAAGCATACAGTGTACAATAACTTACTGAAGTTTTTGATGAATCAATCAATTGACCATACATGTACATGTACCTGCAACATATAAATCATGTCATTGATAAAGTTTTTCATTGAAACTGTTAAAACTGTATATTGATTAATTTAACCATCTATATTACTGATAATGCTTAATAAATACCATAATATTGGAAAAAGTTTCCATACCAGTATTTTATTATTGAAATATCTGACGGGTGTATTCTCCATGCTTTAAGTCGGTTTAACTATCTCGGGTTTACGCATGAGCAGAGTACACGGAATACATCCTCAACAGTCGTGAGGTCATGCACTTGGGAGACACCCATTATAAGACCTGCAAAGTGGGTGCAACTTGATGTATGCTTTCTTACAACATATCACTGAGCGTGGCGGTGCACTCTCTTTGTATTTGGGTTGTTAGTCTACGCTGGTATGAAAAACCTCGATGCATTTGCCTTGGGTAGGACTTGTTACTTATACTACCAGCCTTGAAGCTGATGGCATGTCCACTGATTGCTGGTAGCATTTCACAACTTTGTACTTTTGGTGGACATGACAGACATTGTTGTATCTAAGATTAAGATAGTTAACAATAGACGTTTATTTAGTTTGGGAGATATAAATGATATCAGCCCCTCACCACTTTCACTTGTCCACCCCCATCCTCCCCAGCACTTTTTCCATGCTGTGTGACCCCTGTTTACACTCAAATCAAATGTCACCATGAACTTTCATTTTTGAGTTTATACGAGCAAATATTTATTTAACAATAATAAATGAACTGAAGCTGAAAGACAAGGAAACCAGCAAGCCTCAGTAGTAAAGGGAAGTGTCTAGACATCACTTCATCAACGCTCTATGTGTCAATATGTCCAAAAGAAAGAGACATGTATGAACGGCTAAAATTAGGATTTAGCAAGCAGGTTATGACCAAAGAAGGCTAAACCAGAGGTACCGGTTTGGGTGGGTGACACATACAGGAGACCGGGAGATTGAGCATGTCACAATCAATTTGTCTGCAGGCATTGCGATCAGTGGGTGGTTGCATATTCTTTTTGCTGATTACTCAACCACTGACAACTTAACACACTTGATTCTCTTCTGAAGGTAAGTGGCTAGTTCAATAAGTGTGAACCAAGAACGGGTATTATCCTTCCTATGTTTTTCTGTTGGGTATTAACAAACAGTATTGCTGAGACGTATCTCGTATGGTAAGTCAGTTTATCAATAATACCTCGTTCAGTATGAATTTGTACTTATAAACGAAAGATATGAAAATCAGAGATAAAAAACTAATATCAGAATTGATCAAAGCACATTCTTTTATCATTCTAATTTATTTTTATTGATTCATTGTAATGACATAACTTCAGACACAATTTATGCATTGTGTTTATATTTCACTTTATTTACCATTCACTCATTATGATATCATTTTGATAAAAAGAATGCTATATTAACTCAATGATATGTATTATGTAGTATTATTTATATATTAACTGTGGTGAAAGGTTGAACATGTTGGTGTATATTGACAAAATAATCGTCTTGTTATTGTCACCAGTATCTGTTGTTCTCACCACCGTTAAGTCACATGGTTCAGTTCAATCATGGTCCTGTAATCGATCTCTATCTCCAGAAAATAAATTTTTTCTTAAAGTACATATACCTGGCCTACAATTAAATGCTTTTGGTGACACTGTGACCGCAGTGATTAATAAAGTACAGATATATTTATATATAACTAATAGTGTAAATATTGATGCAGGTGCTTGTAATACAAAATATACTACAGGAATGCCGACTGCAGAATGATTTGTATACGTAGTCACCTGGTTTGAAAATATTCAATGCTAATTTGTGATTTGAGCATGAAGATTGTCTCGCTCCATTTCCTTGTATGAAAAGCATTGAACTGTTGGCCAAGCCTTAACTGTGTGACCTTTGTCGTAAGCTGCAGCAGTACTGTCAAGACTTAAAAGGTGATGTTGTCGATTTAAAAATCATTCCACCTTTTGTGTACGTAAGTTTACCTGAGAGATTTTGTTTTGTGACAGAATGAAAAGATCTTTCTTACTGGTAAGCAACTATGAAGATGTCACTTGCGTCTGTTTGAGCTTAATATTTCAAACAGTAGAGTGACGGATTCTGCTATTAAGCTGATATTTTGCAAGCTTTGCAGGAGAACATGTCTTAACAGGTTGACAGGAACTTGTGTCTTTAGACTGTGGCATGTGTTAGGTGAGTAACACATTCAATGGTCTAATGTTCATGTTGTTTTAAACATCCTAAATTACTTGTATATATCTTTAACGTATTCAGTAAGGTTTATGTCGCCACGAATGAGCAATTCGGTAAGTACTTATTTTGTAGTGGTCGATGTATAAGTGTTTAACTATAAAATGTGTCATTCAAGTTGTTTATTTAATAGGCTTATTGCATTTTATGTATGCATCTGTTTGTACTATGATAAAAGTATTGTTTGTTAATTATTAACTTATACGATATTGCTTATTGATTAATGTTTGCAATGTTTGCAATGTTTTACATGAGCTCTTTGATAACATATACTAGCTGCACTGAACCAGTCATTAATTACAGTCAATAAATAATCTTGACAAGTTAAATAACTCCAACGCAATGTTTAATAGGGACTACAAAGCTTGTGCATAAGCCTAAACCTTACCTTCCACCCACCCACACCACCACCACCACTTGTTCAGTATGGCATAGCCTTTGAAATTACGGTATCTACTGCATTTGACAGACAGGCTAATAATCAAGGTTTCAATTTACTCACGTTTCCAAAACTAAAATATACAAAAGGAACAGTTTTTAAGCTGTTTCTATAAAAAAACAAAAAACATTTAGATGATTAGAATCAATATACAAAAATAAAATGGTCAAAATTAGTATTTTGTTCTTAAAATTGAATTTCTCCACAATTATTTTTGGAATTAAAATACCATTGAAAAAATGTAAAACAAAAAATGTAGCATTGATTTTGTTTTAAAGTAAAGTGTTGTGAGACTATTAATGTTTGTGCCAGACTCTTAGAACAATGAGTTATAATGGCAACAAGACCAATTAGTAGTATGTGTACGTGCTACGGAACAATTATTGTCTGACTTTAACAATTTATGCCCTGGCACTGTGTAACCTATACCAAGGTCTTGTAATTGATCAGATACATTTCTATACATATGTACTGCATGTATTGTCTCCAAGCTGTTCTGCATATCATGTTCACTCTCACTAGACACAAGTGTCTGTTAAACAACCCACAAATGTGTGCACGTATTGGTGCAGACTTTGTATAAAAAGCGACATTTCTTTTGGGTGTAGGAGCAAACAAGACTTGATCAGAGTGTAGAGGTTCTTTGAATATTTCACATGACAGGAAGTTAAAGCAGTTTGTTATAAACTTGGAATAGAAAGCTCAGGAGATTTTCATGTTTATCTTTTTGTCAAGCTTGTCCATATAGAATACAGATGCTCGTTTAATATGTGGAAAACACCTACGTCTATACCTGTATAATATTTTCTTAGGCATTTTGCGGCGATGTTAAATGATGAATGAGACACAGAAACTATTTTCGTTACAGCTTATTACATACATGTATATAAGCGTTACATAATTACTGTTAAGTGGATTATATACCTGAAGTTGATTTCATTCACGCCTGAAATGTACAGAACATGGACCTCAAGGGTTAACGCTGAGGTGGAAACAAAATTATTTTATTTTATTTTTTAATTGTTGGCTTGGAGCAGCAAATGTTATAGGTCATTTAATTATCACTTTATCGCAGTGGCTTCATCTGTTATCAACAGTTTCTCATTCTGTCAAGCTGAAGAATGGATAAACACTGAAGAAATCTAGACATTTACAGCGAATAACAATGAATAACAGCGATACAACATTAAGCATTTTGGGCTTGATTTACTTGATGCACTTTGTTATTAATGACATCTAGCTAACTGGATCTGAATACCTGTATAACACAAACCATAGACTGGCAGAAGTCTTTCTGTTGAGAAGATTATCGGAGATTGTGTTCTGATAAATGTATACTAGTACGTACCTACCTGAAACCAATCAATCGGGCCGCAACACTGATTCTGATGTACTCTGCAGCTGCTGTGCTATGCATAGGCACGATTCAAGCAAATAGTATGAAATATTGATCACTGCATGGGCCTGACCTGTTTATGGGCATACGCATATACGTGTATATATAAATACACATAAATATGCCTCTCTGGATTAAAGTGACAGCTGTGAAGCCATGCGAAGGTGAGTGTTCACACAGAGAAAGATGACAGCACAGCCATTCTACGTTTAAAGTAATATTTTGTCATTTTATTTTGCATGCACCATTTGCATAGTAGCTGTAATATGTGGGACATGGGCCATTATTGATTTGTATTTTATCTAAACATCCTACAAAGGGGTAGGTCGGTAAAACTGTGTGTTGAAACGTGACAGCAGGTTAAAATGGTATGTCTCTGATTCAGGTGTGTGACATTATATTTGCTGACACAAAGCCAACATAACTGTTTAAAATGACAAACAGGGCATTTGTTTTCTGTTGGTCTTCATATATTATAGACGTACATGTATATAAAATATTTCAACTCTATATAATGCTTTATGACCACACCCATTTGAATGTTTTATTGTTTTTTAACTGTTGAATATATCAAAGTATGACTCATAAGTGATTTACCAGTATTCCATTGCATGTGATTATAAGCCAGTTGAGAGATACCAAGTCCATAGTTTCATTACTGGGCAGTAAAACTATATTTATTTATATTTGTACAGATAAGGGTACACACCCATGTAAAAGTTCAGCACTGATCATATACATATTGTATTGGTCGGAGAACTTTCTGAAATAGTGAATTACGTGTTGTGAGATCATATGAGATAACAAACATGCCTATTAGTTGGCAAAAGACCAAATTCAGTAAAATAATGTGTCAACCTGGCAAAGGTACGTGTTTTTTAGTTAATAATAGGCATAAGCAGTAATCTGCCATCCATGCATGAGGCTTTGACATTACCAGATTTTGTATAACCCAAATACTGTGCGTATTATCAATGATTTTACTGTGCAAGATGTATGTCTTATAGCTGATCTGATAAAGAGAAAAATGAAATGATATTTATAATGTTTTCTCAACCAGATTCAGTTATAAATTTAAACATGAAGTAAGAAAATTAATTTGATTATCACAGACTACAATGTACGTAGACAAGAGCTTTGATGGCATCATTCATGTATCTGTCTGGTGACTGATCATGTATCTGTCTGGTGACTGATCATGTATCTGTCTGGTGACTGATCATGTATCTGTCTGGTGACTGATCATGTATCTGTCTGGTGACTGATCATGTATCTGTCTGGTGACTGATCATGTATCTGTCTGGTGACTGATCATGTAT
>JAULBR010100431.1:0-11255 GCA_032355825.1 Melanodrymia aurantiaca
TGTTCATCTACATAATTGCATACATTTATTATATGACTACAAACAACAACAGAAATGTCAAAATGTCATTATATTATATTATATTACGTTAAATTGCTCCATTTACAATGTTATTTCTACTCAGAGCGGGCTCCATGCCTCTTGTCACGTGGTGCCTATTTTCCCCTCGAAAAACGTGAGCGATTCTCTTTAACCAAACCTGTTTTCCTAACCTTAATCTTACAAAATTCTGAAATTTACATATTTCACCCTATTGTGATATGTTGTATATATACGAATCTTGTTTTATTATTTAGACATCAGCCGATTTCACCAACTAAGTCCTACTTTTAAACATGTCTAAAACGGCTTTAAAATGAGTCTAAATGTTAATTTCATTTCACCAACTTCAGCTAAGTCTAAGAGTGTTAAAACCTTGGTCTAAATACATTGAATTATTGGTCTACATGCGACCAACATCCATTCTAGTATGCCACTTACCTCTGATTGATATTATGGAAGACTTAGACTTGTTTAACTTTGACTTAGTTGGTCAAATTGGCTGTATCTATCTCCATAACAATTGAAGAAATTGGGGAATATAATTATGGGTACACTCTATTGGGATTATAACCAACGCATGCGCCACTTTTTCAGCTCGTGTAACAACTGAAGTAAAATCAGCATATTTTACAAATGGAGACCAAGAGCATAGCTTCCCCATATTAAAACAATTATGTATCTTCTTTTCATAAATAGTAAAGAAACGGCAATGAATTCATCAATCCTTTTTCTTTTGTATATACATGTATAACATGTTCAGTTACAGTTCAAAGGAGGGGAGCGGGATGTAGCTCAGAGGTAGAATGTCCGCCTGTGGCGGGATGGGTAGAGAGATCGATCCTCCACAGTGCAAAAACATTTTTATGGGCTATTTTCCATTCCAGCCAGTGGTACACGACTGGTTTATCAAATTCTGTGGTGCTATCCTGTCTATGGGAACGTGCACATAAAAGACCCCTTGCTGTCATTCATGTAAGTGTAGCCTATGTGGCGGCAGCGGGTTTCCTCTGTGACCATGTGTCAGTATAACCATGCGTCTGACGTCCAATAGCCGCTGATATATAATCTATGTGTTTTTAGTGGCGTCGTTAAATAAAACAAACTTTACTTTAGTTCAAAGGATTTCCCTTCTCTCTTAAATATAAATCATACTTTGGCCGCCATTTCGAGCCGTTCAGCCTGTCTATCTTCACCGGCATATGTCGCTCAGAATTTATTTTTACGTTAACAGGCGACAGTCCAATAGAATGTACCCATGGCCTCTTCTAGTGATGTTCTTCAATAATGCTGCTTTTTATAGATTTTAATATTACAAGATTAACTCGCTGCTTTTTAAGCGAGCGCCAATAATTAATACTACGATCTCTTTTGAATAGCTATCACAGTAAATAATATTCAATGAGTGAAAATGAACATATTTGTATGCAATGAGTATTTGGAAATGCTCGGATGTTTTTCTTTGCACTCAAACCACGTTTGTGATGATTTATGGATTATGAGTTGTATATTGACTATCTGCTGTAATCATTGATCTCTCCAGGATAATATATTCTATCGAAGCAAGTTTATTGCTGTTTACAAGCCATTTAATGATTTATTTACATTGAAAGTGAGTCATTTGAGATATTTATAATTATAGACTTAAACTTTTACCTTTATTATGAAATATTTAAATTTAGAATCTTTTATGTACTCTTCATTTTCTAGAAAGAAAATTAAAAACAAAAACGATTTATGTACATTAAAAGTGAGTCATTTAAGATCTTTATAATTATAGACTTGACCTTTTAACTTTATTATGAAATTTTTAATTCTATTTTTATGATTACTCTTCATTTTCTAGAAAGTGGATTATAACCAAAAAAAACTTGTTTGTACTTACAGTAGAATCTAGTTGGCTCGAACACGGAAGGGTCGAATACATGGCAACGCTCGAACCAAGATCGAATTCCAGAATTTAACCCTTATATTAAGCTGTTGATGCTTGGGTCGAACTACCTGATGGGTCGAACAGTTTCACGAGCACCAACGGTGTTCGAGCCAACGGGATTCAACTACATGCAAACATTTTAAAAGTTGATCCATAAATTCTAGATATTTGTCCCCGTTTTTCCATTATGTATATATATCACTGGGTGGGCATTATGTTTCTTCTATAAGAGATTGTTACTATTAGACATTATTTGATGATGTCATCCAACCTGGTTCATAGATTTGATTTGTCATTAATGATTTAAAATATATTATACAATGTACTTCATTTGATCTTGTAAAGGTCGGTGTGCCCTGATTTTACCACTACATTATAAATCCAAATCTATAGTGTACATAATATATTGTATAATATAAATTTCAGATTACATGTACATGTACATAGTAATTAAATAGTATATACATTACACGTATATTGTATACTAAACATTTGTAACATTTTAAGATCACGACACATGTCATGTGGCTTGGAATCATCATGAAAATAAGTATTAATATGAACATAAAACACTAGAGGGAGATGTTAGGTTTTATTTTAATATCATCTTTTAAGATGTATTCACTAATGATAATTATGCTGTTCAAAGTCATTTGTAATCTTGACTGGTTTGGCCAAGCGGCTATTATAGTGTTGGACTGTACAATGTTATGCGTAAATGTGCAGTATGTTTGAATCCCACTTTTACACATAAGTGTTTTTGTTTCTAATTCTATGTATCCTGGGTCTGTATTTCTTCCTATGTATTTAAGTCCCTGATATAACTTAATTATTAATTAATTAATTAATTAACAATTAATTGTGATATGAGTGCATCACAGGCCCAATTGCAATTGAAGAATTGCGGATAGTAATAATATGTATTACATTGTCTTGGAACCGAGTGCTTGACAGTACGCATGATAATCACAACTAAACTGGCAGTCTTTTTTTTAAGAATGACTGGTTTGACCAAGCGATTATGGTCTTCAACTTGCAAGTGCCATGCGAAATGGTGCACTAGGTTTCGAATCCCATTTGTGCACATAAGTGTTTTTTCATTTAAGTATTTTGGTGGAAGCTTTAACTTGGTCAGACTGTTTTCATTACGTACAAACATTCCATTAGTATCAGGAATATACAAATGGGTACATGTACATTTCTTTTCAACTATCTCATTACTTACTAAAGTATTTCTTAGTATGTGCCTTAATCGTCAAATGCCAATATCAGTCATATATCTCAAACATATAATATATTATTAATAAACCTGTTGTCAAATCTTCATGTCCGTTACGTTTCTCAAACATGCATTAATTAACAATGGGTGAATGTTAGTATCGTATTCATATATTGTTTGTGATTTGTTTTGTCAGTTGTAAATGAGAAAAATAGTTGTGTAATGTATTAAAACTTTAGTTTATGGACAAAAACTCCCTATATATTTAATATGTTCATATCACTATATATATATTATAGATTATTTTAATTATAGAGCTGAAATCAAACATGATCATAACACATTGGCAGTCTTTGTTCCCCAGGTAATTCAAGAATATTGCATTTAATAATAGACTGGGTTTTTTTTAGTTTCTATTTTCCCAAGTCGGATCCATAGGTTTTTAGGAGTTTTGCCGTACGAGGGTGATGTTCACTCCTCCCCCAGGAGAAAAAAATTCTTCTCTTGTTAGTCAGTCAGTCGCATTGGCTTACGGTGCCTTTATCCAATGAAGGTTTGGACACCCACGCCGTCACAGGCCGGGACCCAGTGCCGAGGCTGTACCCATGGCGAATGGGATTCTCTTGAACATTCTAACATTTGGCCTATTTATATAGTAAATATTCTACTGACATATAGTGTGTTAAGCCACCCAGCCCCGTTAACTGTGTTCTGATATAACACACTCTGGACACCAGTTTATGATACCGGTTTGGAATATTTTATAATTATTATGAATGTTTAATATCTGGTGTTGCTACAATTATTTATTTTATTATCTTTATTATTTTATCCTATATCGTATTATCATGTACCATGATTGTCTTCAGTGCGTGTGTGTGTGTGTGTCTATTGTTTTATCATTTTAAATAACTTGTTTTATTATATGTCTTGTGATAATGTTTGGAAGCTAGATACAGTTCCAAACACGTTCTATCAAGTACACTGTTAAGATGTATCTTGGTGCGAGAAACACTGCTATTTAAATTAATATAAGGGTGTGACTATTACCATGTACTGTATACATTCATGTTTGTTAATAATTCTGAAAATTCAACTAAAGTATCTTGTTTATAGATTACAGGAATTGCTATGTTCATTATCTGAATAGAATAGTTTTTGTATCAAGATTCAATCCTGGCTAGTTTCTTTTTAAATGGAGGTTCTTAATTAACATGACCCATTGCCATCTTCAATCAAAAATAGTGTTTACATTTTGTTAGTTCTTTTGGATTTAAGTACTAATTTAGTTCTTACTTGTAATGAAACTCATAACACCAAAAGACCGTCAATCACTGATATTGGTTCTAAACATTTCCACTATGTTGCGCCTACAGACAAAGAATTCACATTAAAACTGTTTTGCTCCGTATTCTGTGGAGGTATCCGTACAACATGCAACAAGCAATTTTACTTAAAAATTTTTTTTTTTTTTTTTATAATCATATAATAAATGTGTACAGTTATCTGGTTAAATAAGGACAGTATTTTCTCTAGTGCAAACATAGACCTCAGTTGCGTATTTAACTCATTTTATCTTATTATCACGTCATCATGCTTTTCACACCAAAATGGTTATTGAGAGTCTTTACGTGATCTCGACCAACCCCACCCCAACCCTCTCCATTTAAATTTAAGACTGTTCAGATATTTCCCCAGAGCCATGAGGAGTAGGGACCTCCTACTCCTTACCTGTTTAACTAAGTGCTTTGATTTATTTTAAGGGGATTGTAAGCGAATTGATTTATTGTAATGGCCTTCAATTTAGTTGTTTGTTGATGTACATGTACAATATATAATGGCGAATCTATCAAACAAATTACTGTTGGATTTTACATAAAATTATAATATTATTGCTGAATTTTGAAAATGTAAGCACCTTAAAACATCCTGGGGAAAGGCCTGCAGTTACATGTAATAGTGTGTAAAACTATTTTGTAAATATACCTACATGCGTATCTATGACATTGACCTGTTGTCATTACCTATACTATGATCTCTAGGCCTTTGCAAACAGAGCAGCTACATTAATCTTTGCTGACATAGAGGGATGCTTTTAAGATTTTAACTGTTTTTAATTAAAATATGTCACAAGAACATGTGCTTCCAGAGATGATATAACAATGT
The DNA here is from genome assembly GCA_032355825.1 of Melanodrymia aurantiaca. NCBI lineage: Eukaryota > Metazoa > Mollusca > Gastropoda > Neomphalida > Peltospiridae > Melanodrymia > Melanodrymia aurantiaca. The sequence goes on from JAULBR010100431.1 coordinate 5,358, forward strand.
GTATGTTCAAATTGTCTTATATGGTAAATACATGTACAGTCAAACTTGTCTTAAGCGGTCACCTAAGGAAGTAAACAAAAAGTGGCCTCTTAAGACAGGTGGCTGCTTAATACAGGTCATAGTACACTACAATTGATGATTTGGGAGAATGTTATGGTCATCCTTTAAGACAGGTGGCTGCTTAATACAGGTGGCCGCTCAATCAGGTTTGACTGTACGTGTATGTTTTACCTATACATACATATCTTTTGTAGTTACATTTGAAATGATGTATTTGTGTTGAATGTATTATTATGCAAGTAAAGCCAGTACGGTAGTATACGTATTGCATAAAATGTATATATTTTAGACCAGGATCCGAGCTTATAAAATATTAGTACAGATATATAATAATCTACTCTCCGATATATATTATTATGTGCAAATAGCTCTGCATTGGGATGTGTATTTGGTTAATATTGATGTATTATCAGTAATGTTTATTAGTGATTAGCGCAGTGGGGTTTTACTATTCTACAGGATTTTTTTTTTTTAATGGTGATGGTTTTCGTCACATTTGTAATAGCAGAACTTTATTATAATTATTGGTTGAACTTCGCTTTTTGAGGATTTATATATATATATGGGAAATAACTCTTGGTAAAGGGTATAACAGTTCAGTTTGAGGGTTGTTTCCCTTATATTTAAGTCATCGTATTGCTATAAAACTAGTACTATTTGCGTGTCTGTTTATTTTTGTGGTTTTCGCGTTTGTCATTTAACCGCAAAGTTTACAATCTCACGAATAATTACTAGCAATGATAACCATTCAAAAGACAACAATATTGTTTTTCTTTTGACGCGTAAAATGATATCGCGAGTTGAATGGTTTTGTTTGGAAATCTCGAAAATTTAGAGTCATGGATATTACTCATTTTACAGTATTAAATTAAAATTTAAAGATAAAAAAGAATAATACTACTTTCAATATTTTCCAGATTTTTATGGCTTAAAGTGTTTGTTTCCATTCAACATTTTGTGTAAGTTATAATGAAACGTTTTTATGTTCACTATGTTTTGTGATTGCTAAACGTTAGTTTATTGTTATTGGGTAAACAAAAAATATAATTGGCCTTTCGATGTATTTTATTATTATCAATGCAGGTGTTATTTATATTGATTTCTGTCCACCACAATTTTTCATTTCTACTTCGCTTTTCATATTATATGTTGTGAACCTTTCATTTTTCAAAATGTTTTTCCATTTAATCTCGAGGCTGTGAACAAATTTAGTACACTGTAGTTTGAAGTGGATAATCAAGAATAAGTTATATATAATAGCTACCCCTGGTCGTTGGCGTGGAAGGTCAAGTCCAGTGTCTACACCACACTCGTTACTTTAGAATACTGCATGTAGTAAGTGTACAATACAAACACGCCTGCGATATGTATACTAATTACTATTTATATCTACTAATTTAATATATGTCATATCTACGTTGTGTATTGTTCTCTGTTAATTATGCTATGCTACATATGCCACTATTTATTTATGTTATGTTTGCTTATCTCTAATTATTGTAATTTAGTTGTATAAAAATGTATTTGTTCGTGTACAGTCGTGATATCCGCATTCATCACAACATAACATTATTCAGGTCGCAGAACATTAATTGTGTACCTCATTGTAAAAGTGTCACTTTAAACAAATTTGTGGGCAGGACGTAGTCTATATGGTAGAATGGGTCAAGGGATCGATCTTCCACAGCGCAAAGCATTTTATGGGCTAGTTTCCATTCCAGCCAGTGATACACGACTGGTTTATCAAATTCCGTGTTGTGTGCTCTCCTGTATAGGATAGTGCACATAAAAGACCCCTTGCTGTTTTTCGGTAAGAGTAGTCCATGAAAAGGCGACAATGGGTTTCCTCTAAGACCATGTGCCAATATAACCATGCGTCTCACGTCCAATAACCGCTGATTTATAACCGATGTGTTCCAGTGGCGTCGTTAAACAAGCACACTTTATCTTTTAAACCAATTTGACCAAGTCTCGATACAACCGTGCATTTGACATCCAATAACCCCTGATTAATAGTTTTGTTTTGAAATTATTTTGTTTTAAACATGTCAAGAGGATTCCATAACAGGCAGAGCCTATATATACATTCTAAGTGCTCTCCTGATTAATAATCAATGTGTTCAAGTGGTATCCTGAAACAACCAAACTCTATCTTTTCCTTGTATTGTTTGTTGTTTACAACAGCAAATGGCTATGACAGTAATAACCTTTCGCTATTTAATAGCTAGGAGTGAATGCACATGCCTGTGGAATGTATGGTGACACTAGTTCCAAGTATTTACTTATAATTACAACATTACTATCAACAAAGCTATAGTTGGCTTGTTTAACGACACCACTGGAGCACGTATTGATTAATAACCCGCATATTTGGATCTGAAACGCACTGTTATATCGACACATAGTCTCAGAAGAAATCCGCTGTTGCAACATTGGCTACTCTTACCGGATAACAGCAAGGGATATGTTATGTGAACTTTCCCAAAGATAGGATAACATACACCACATCCGTTGATATATATATATATGCCAGTCGTGAATCATTGGTTGTTTCGGGGTGGAGTGGGGTTTGGGGGACCAACGGGTGTTATAATGAGGAGAGAACTCCAACAACAATCTGCATAAATAAATAAAATTATTCTGTGACCTGGGTGATGATTTCGTTTTTCATAGCAGGTCTGGTCATGTTGTTTAATGTCTACATTCAGAGCAAGCTGTTATAGCAGACGCCTGTCATGGGCAAGTCCACCCCTTGCGTCTATGACAGGAGTTTTCATAGCACAATAAGTTCCATTTATATCGTGGATGAGAGACAGAAAGAAAGAAAAAATCTATTTTAACGAAATACTCCGTCTAAGCAAGTAACAATATAATTATCAGTAACTCTATATCCACACGAAACGTATATAGTCTCGCGAGTATTCCCAGAACATTTATTATATTGATGCTTATTACTATTCAGGAATGTCAAATTCTAGTACATTATACGATTTCCATTGTATTTATTCTTCCTGCTGTATCATGTCATTTTTAAACAAATAAAATGATGGATTATAGACCTGTACAATTGTATTAATTTGTTCTGCCTTGCATAACACGCGTGTATTATGGTGGTCTCGCCTGTAACACCAATACAAGACCAAAATGTGTGTACGTACGTGTATAGTGTGTGTGTGTGGGGGGGGGGGGGGGTGTTATATATTAATTTTTACCGCGTCTTCAATGTCAAGTCACGTATTCCAAAATTTCGCGTCAAAAGTCACATTTTGTTTGTATGTGTTAAATGGTAACGACTGTATGCTATATGGGCGGTGTATGCAAGCAGCGAGCCAATTCATGGATGGAAGCAACCACATCAACTTGGTGAATGTTCAGAAACCAGAGGCATGAGAGGCGTGTTGAAAGAAGAGATCTATCGCGAAATCTCGCGTGTATTTTAACTGGTACCAATCGTGTTCTATCATATCACATTCATTTTTAATATTGGTATAAAAATCAGTCTAGCGGATACTCGCGATACATTTGTTCTCTGAACACGCCTCTGTGCAAGCTATCTAGCCTTTAGGTCATGCTTCGTTCATGCTGACATGATCAAATTATGATGACCGCCAGAAATGTAATGACATTCTTACCGTATAGTGTGTTCCGTCGAGTGGTCACATTAGTAAGTAATTGGTCGTTTTTGTGCCCTGTGCAAATGAAGTTCCCGAAAGACGACTAACCTATTAGAGTACGTATCTCATCCCGTTGACATCATGGGCGCTAACAGGATATTTCAAGACGAATATTACTTTAAGCAGTCATGTGTATATCGCTAAACTATTTACTAATATAATTGTTATATGTATATTACAGGTTGATAATTTAATACTTAGTGCAAAATTAGATGTAATATTTATTAGATGTGTTAAAACTTAGTGTAATCGATATGTTTCCTTTTCGTCACATCTGAATTCGTTGAAATATAAATGTTAACGTCCGGTGTAAAAGCAATAGAAGTCCGTATGAATATAGGTCCGAAACAATGTATAATATAGGACCTAAATGCCTAGATAGGATTCTTAGTTCAAACAAGACTTGTATAAAATGCATAGATGTATTGCGATGTTTCTTACATAAATTATATGACTTGTAGGTCGTAGCTCGTTTGGTGGATACTGCTATTTGTTTCATTCCGTAAAGTTTCATTTTATTATTTAACCTATTTTATTACGGTATTACCGGTCTTCCATTCCTGTCGGACTTGCATTCCCTTTACACCGGTGTCATAGGAATAGAAGTCCGTATGAATATGGGTCCGACACAATGTAAAATGCTATAGGACCTACATACCTAGGAATCATAGTCCAAACCAGACTTTTATAAAGCACCTAGTTTTATTTCGCCTTTTCTTTAATTAACTCTAGGACTTGTAGGTAATATCTTGTTTTATGGATAAGACTATTTGTTTCATTCCGTAAAGATTCATTTTTATTATTTAACCCATTTTGTTATGATATAACCGGATTGCATTCCGGTTGGACTTGCGTTCCTTTTACACCGGCATCGCTTGTCTATGTAGCTCGAAGGCTATATTGATTTTGAAGCCGGAAAACCGGATAATTCAATATTGTAGGCAATTAACACATACCATTATGTTCTGTACATTATCGATGCATTCTGCAGTCATACTTCGCTTGCTATAACAATTACTGTTTAATTGAATGTGTATGCCTACTTATATTACTGACAAAGCAATTACCAATATTACGTAGGGATAATGTTTCTTACTTAAAGACCCTAAATCACTGAAATTGGTGCCAAACGTTTCCACTATGCTGCATCTGTAGACAGTAGTCACCTTAGAAGTGTTAGAACTATTTGGTTGTGTGCTTTTTGCCGCTATTCGTACGTAGACAAATAGGTAATTTTACATAATACACTAACACTTTGACATTTATAATTTGATGTTTATAATTATATTATACAAATATGCAATTAAGTAGAAAAACAACAACAGTGTTTTCTGTTTGTGAATGTGCGTATGACTCGCTTTACTCTGTTGTCACGTGATCGCGTTTTCGCGCCAAAATTGTCTCATTGTCTTAATCGTCTGGCTACACTGTGTGCTGTCCTGAATAGCAAAACCGTTATCAACTTAAGTAAATCGACCACATAAAATAACAGATGCACTATTCGTTATAGTTTAACAATCAAAGTAATAAATATCACCCTCTAATTAGAATGCCACACACTATTTTGAAGTTTGAAAATATGACTGTTGGATAAGTAAGTAAACTGTTAATTTTACATGCAGACGCGTGCTTTAACTTTAATGAATGACTAATGTGATCGATTACGATGTACGATCATTGCTGTAGCAGATTAATAAACCATCCGCTAAATTTAACGTATATAAATATCCAATAGAACTTCGCTATCAAAGCGGTTATATCCGTGGACTAGTCTGTACTCTTCATTACTGATATATTATATAACGTCATTAACAGGATGGATTTAGAGTGGATATAATTATAAGTATGTGCTAATATAACTAACATGATGCAGTAAAAGACCGTCATGACCATAGGCGTATGATCCAGAGGGTCTGGGGTGCTGCTTCCCTATATTCGCTTGGACATAATGTACATGTATTTACCTTTCTATTGCCAAAAATTGGTACTTTTTTCTGTGTAAAAATAATGTTTTTTATCATTTGTAGGGCATGTTTCATTTTCCTAGGTAAAAACGATTAGCACAACATTTAGAAGGCATATTCCATCAGGGGGGGGGGGGGGGGGGGGGGGGGGGGGGGGGGGGGGGGGGGGGGGGGGGGGGGGGGGGGGGGGGGGGGGGGGG
>JAULBR010100442.1:0-11251 GCA_032355825.1 Melanodrymia aurantiaca
GGTGTCTTAAGAATTCTACAAAAACTTAAGCTTACGTTGTTGTATTACCTTATTCAATTTAATGAAACTTAAGTCAAGATTTAAGAAAAACTTAAGTCGCTTGATAAATACCGCCCCAGGTAGAATAGTCTTAACACTCTTGATATGTTAATTAAATAGAAAAACCTTTAAAATAACCTCTAGTAAATACCAGTATGAACCATTACACATGTATTATGGTGCCTGGCATTGTACTAACACTTGCACATAAGATGTGACTAAATGTAAGTTGTGTACGAGTACCTTACCTAGTAAAATAAGCTAACACTGACTTGAATGATATGACTAAATAGGAACTGTGTGGATTCTTGGCATTGTCTAACTGTTTCTACAAGTCATTTGTTAGCTGGTAAAATAGCATCGCTCTAACCTTGAAATGTTATGGATTGTGCATAAATGTCCATGGGTTTCACAAACTGCACAAAATCAGGATTGTGTTCGACCACTCCCTCCCCTTCTAATCCTAACATAAAACGCTGATCAACTGTGGATCGATGTTTCTACATGTAAAATCATCTGAACATGGCTTTTACATTGTGCAAATTGTAAAATTCAATGACATTTATGCACTGTCCCCTAGGTGATTGGTAGAATGGCCGAACTGCTTCCATGGTGTGTTGTAACGTGTAGCTAAATGTGAGTATGTGTACAGTAGTAGAAAGGTCTCAATGTTCTGCTTACTAGTACATGTATTTGTTGTGACTAACATGATGGCCAATTTGATGAAAGGTGTTCAGTTGTTTTACCATTCTCGTGATGTGCCATAAATAAGCTGTGATTAATTAGGTTTAATATGTTTTATATGGATAGATGGTGTTGTCTGAATGAATAGAGCTCAGTGTATGTGTAATTCTGCACTGATATCAATTGTAGACTGCTATTTTGATTGATATGAAACCGAGCATTTATCTTTTAGAAAGAATTCACTTTACATTATTATACATGTATAAACATTTTTTTAATTTGTTTGTCATCATCAACAGTTAACACACAATTACTTAATTACTTGTTATATAAATTTTGATCAGTTACTTAATTACTTGTTATATAAATTTTGATCAGTTTTGTATAACAATTATCATTAGTTTCTGTAAGTTTTAAATTATAGAAAATAAATCAATTAGTACAAAATTATTTCCCCCTGAAATGAAACGTTTTTTAAAATACATGTATATGTGATTTATTTAATTGACACTCAGTAGCCAATGTAATCAATGTATTGATTTTTTTGTAAAGAAATTTTTATTAGGCTGTACCTTAAACTTTTTATTATTATTTTAAGTCTATTTAATGGGCTAAATGTTCCACAAAGCTGTGTAAGGTAATGGAACAAAAATTAAATAGAAAGTCTAAAACAAGTATTTAATGTGATAAAACCATATACCGGTATGTGTAGAATACAAGAATGAAGATATTGCTATTTTTGGGATTCAGATTTTTATGAATATTATATCCAAAACCGAACAATTTCTCACTCCTCAACCAATTCCATTGTTTTTAAAATATGTCCTTTGATCATAAAAGATCAAACTATTGTTTACAGTATTTGTATACAATAACTCAAATTTATTTTATTTATATATTATCATTTTATTTATATATTATCTTTATTTGTTTTTGTTACTTTATATTAATGTTGTGTGTCTGTTTTGCTTCAATAAAGATATATGAACTTGTAATTGCTATCGTCATTGATACAGAGCTCTATATATGTAAATATTGTCTTACGAGTGGCCAATTTATTAAAATTACACATAGTATCGTCTATAATTTGATCTAATGAAATCTTGAGAGAGAGAGAGAGAGAGGGGGGGGAGAGAGAGAGAGCAAGAGAGAGAGAGAGAGTGAGTAACCTCTGTTAGGGGCACATATCCATGCAATGTGATCAGTAATGGTTTCTGTCCAACTATTTCTCAGAATTAAATTAAGTAACCTATATAATATAAGCGACATGCTGTTTTTCATAAACAAAAAGATTTTTTTTTACTACTACAAAGATACTTTTCTATTACAATGCCACTAACATTTTACTAAGATTTCTACCATGGAGATTTCTACCATGGAAGTTTTAATTGAAAAACAAATATTGGCAGACATCACTTATGTTTATACATTAAACTTGATGCCACTTAATATGGCATCCATGTCTTATGATCCTCTGTGCATGTGGCACTTATGATGTATTTTTAAATACTTTAAAAAAATATTTACATAAAAAAATGTGTAAGTAATTTACTGCATAACAAGCTGTTACTAGTACATACATAAATTATTAAAGTATATATAATTTAACATCTTCACCAAAAAACAAACATTAGACCTTTTTTTTTTAATAAGAATGATTTATTTCATGCAAAATGATATTAATAGAAAGAGCAAATAAATTAAGTTACCCTTATTGGTGAATGAACCATGAAATAAAAAGACCATATTGGAATCTGATATAACAACTATAAAGTGTTTATTGGTAGGATTCAATTGATCCTTTTGCACCAATTCTAATTGCATTACACAGTCCATGGTCTCAATCTCTGTTTACAGAAAGTTGGCAAAAAAATTAATGCCCAATTAATAATGGACAAAAATAGGTACAAAATGCCATCATTGCCAGAATAAACTCAAATTGTTTAATAGGTAAAGCAGTGAGGTATAATATATACTATCAGAAATAAGCTGTCTATAAAAGGTTATAATTCGGCTGTTGTTAGATTATTAAGCAACGACATTTGACACAAACATTGCGGTAATAATTTTATGGCTGTAAGCAGGCAAATCCACTAAGGCTGTAGTTTAGCCCACTGATGTGAATAGTAAATTTAATTGATGTAAGCAAATTCTGCAATGAATAGTTTAGCTTGATTAACTTCTTGCAGAGGAATATGTACAAGTATATATTTTATTTACTATTAGGTCAAGGACCTGCTAAACACTTTAATAATAAGCTTGGTTGAATAGTCTGCCCTACAGATTGCATTTGGCAAAATGTGCATGGTTAAGATATTCCAATTAACTTGATGCATTAAAACATGCTTTAATTAACCCAGATTTGTTACCTGTTCAATTATTTCAGGAAACATAAGCAACTATTGTGTTGTCATTATGATAAAATAATTCTAATGAGAAACGCCATGATATAATTATTCATTTATATAATATATTGTATTTATGCATGATTGAAATATTCCATTGGAAACTGTAATCATATTTATTCATGATTTAAATATTCCAGTGGAAACTGTAATAATCGTATTTATTCATGATTGAAATATTCCTATGGAAAATATGTAATCATTGTATTTATACATGATTGAAATATTCCATTGGAAACTGTAATAATTTTATTTATAGTCATTGAAATATTCCATTGGAAACTATGTAATAATTTTATTTATAGTCATTGAAATATTCTATTGGCAACTATGTAATCAGTGTATTAATACATGATTGAGGAGTGAGCGTAGCTCGGCGCAAGATCATCTGCCTGAGGTTTGAAAAGACGACAGATCGATCCTCCTTAGTGGATCCATTGGGTTATTTCCCATTCCAACCAATCATCCATGACTGTTATATCAAAGGCTGTGGTGTGTGCTATCCTGTCTGGGAAAATACACATAAAAATTCCTTGTTATTCAGTATGTAGCGGCAGTGGTTTCCTCTGACCAAGTGTTGAAACAACTGTACGTTTGACATCAATAACTGCTAAATTAATAATCAATGTGTTCCAGTGATGTAGTTAAACAAACTTTACCTTTATACATGATTGAAATATTCCATTGTAAGCTATGTAATCATTGTATTTATACATGATTGAAATATTTCATATGAAACTATGTAACAATTGTATTCTTACGTGATTGAAATATTTCATATGAAACTATGTAACAATTGTATTTATATGTGATTGAAATATTCCAGTGGAAAATATGAAAATATGAAACTATGTAACAATTGTATTTATAACGGATTGAAATATTGCAATGAAAGCCATGTATGTACATGTATATATGAATTCATATGGCTGGAATAATCCAATGTGCAGGATGTATTGTTACATGATGTAATATTTCAGTGATAGGAATGTAATGAGGGCATTATCACATGGTGATATTTCAGTGGGTTGAATATAATAATTTTATTGTTACATTATGAGATATTTTAATATACGTAATTGTGTTTCCACATGTTTAAACAAATCAACATATAATCATTGTATTTTCACTTTTTATGCAAATCTCTTTGTCAGCACAGATTAATTATTGTCGTGTAAAACACCAAAATCGTTGTATTTTCTTTCTGGTCGAGATATTCCAATGAAATCCATGTAATGAATTTTTTTTTTCTCATGCTTGAACAAATCAATAGGTGATCATAATGATTGCAAATGGTTGAAATATTCCCATGGAAAATATGAATTAAGTTAATGTATTTCACATACTAGTGGAATCCATGTAATTATGACCACATGGTTGAAATATTTCAATGGAATTATGCGATTTCATTTTCGCATGCTTGAAAAAATGAACATGTAATCATTGTATTGTCAGATGGTTGAAATATTAACGGAGAAACATGTATTATTGGTTTTCATATGGTTGAAGCAGTCTAATGGAAGCCATGGATCATTCTTCTGTCATGTTTAATACATTTCAATGGAAACCATTGTACGTTCACATGCTTGAACACATCACCATGTAATCTTTGTAAATTGTGGTATTATTGAGATATTCCAATGGAAGACAATATGTTGTGGTTTCCGTGACCACTCTCTTGAATTATGTTATGAACAACATAATTATGACCTGTGCTGCCACATGGTACCATTATTTCAGCGAATGAAACTGTAAGTTTCTCTAACCGTTTAGTGTCTACTTGATTAGTGAACTGTAGCAATTGTCACACGTCCGAATTATTCCAGCAGATTTCTTTGTAACCACACTTATCACATACTTTAATTAATATTAGAATGAATGACACTGTACTACTGTTGTTGAATGATAGTAACAAGTGTCAGTTACTCTATTTGTTGTGAATATTTAAAGACTTGATGAATTACATTGTAGTTTGACATAATTATGCTAATGGAATAATTGCTTTATTGCAGTTGTTACTAGAGAATCAAGTCTTAGTGACTGATCCTTATTGTAACTTATGATTATTATAAACTTCAAGTGTGATCACGACGTGCACACGATGCAACCATTGGGTTATCGCACACTTAGAACTATTATCTTTGTGGTAGGAAAACATCTGAATGATTTCATTGTTGGACGATTCCAATTGACCTGGTAGCACTGGATTGCTCCACTTATTATTAACATTTCGTGAGACTGTTGAAGAATAGCCATATTCAACATTAGAAGCCAGATCATCTTTTTGAAAGCATTTTATTTTGTTTAGGGCACAGAACATTGGTTGATTGCTTCATTTTTCCTATTTCCCGCGAGTCACTTTGCCAACCACCAGGTATCCATTCTTTTTTATCTTTTGTATCTGATGATAATGGCGGTAAGTTTGACTGGCTGTTTCCATGTGCCTTTGTACCAGCAGATTTGGCAGTCCCGCCAATAGAAGCTCGAAATCCAGTCCGTGAAAGATTGGATCTGTTAGGTCCAGGACTAGGCTGTCTTCCTCTACCGTTAATGTTTACAGAAAACTGATCCACGCTGCGTCTTGTCGGAGGCATGCATGGTTTTTGATTGTACGGTGCTCTTGCAGTATTTGGTACCACCATTTGGTGCATGTTCATCTGACTGGCTGGCCTCTGTGGAATGTTTGAATATTGTCGCGTTGGTTGGGATGGAGTTTCAAGAGCAGCATTGCCATTCATCAATATCATCTTTATATCTTTGACATCACTTGACATTTCTTTATTTTGTTCTCGCATGGATTTTAGCTCTTCGTAGTTCTGGTTCATAACCTCCCTCATTCGTTCTACTTCTTGTCTCATTGCTTTGGTTGCTTTATCTAGTTCCTCTTTAAACTTTCTGTGCATACCTTTTTGAAAACCTTCAATTTCCATTATTTTTACATCCTGCTGCTCAATAATATGTTTAGCTCGTTTCAGTTCTTCTTCCATTGTTACTATTGTATGCTTAAGAAGTTTTATCTGCTGTTTGAGGTTATTTATTTCTGCATTTTGCTCTTTGTATAATGTATCTGACTCGAGATGTTTCCGTTCTTCTCGCAATTTTCTAACTTCTCTTCGAAGATTGTTTGCATAGTCCTCCGATTGATTCACTAACTGTCTCAACTCATTTAGCTCCTCTACCTTTTCTTGAATAAAATTGTCCTTTTCATTCCCAGATTTAACCAGAACAGAGATTCGTTCATCACGATTCGCCATTGAGCCTCGTAAGTCGTCAATTTCCTGCTCCTTATATCCGATCTCTCTTTCTTTTTCTTGTTTTATCTTGTCTTTTTCAGAAGAGTGATGTTTGTCCTCAATATCAAGTCGTAAACGAAGTGCATCAATTTGTCCTTCCAGTGCTCTGTTCATGGAAATTACGCTTTGTACGACATGGTATGCATCTCCAGACAAAACACTCTTTGTGTCATCTGAATGTGTAGAGCCTGAAGATGGTCTGGAGGATGAACTCGAATGTATAGTTGGTTGTCTATGGTTGTCCATGTCTTCGTTACGAGGTGTGATTCCGGTTCCTTCAACCTTCAGGACATTGGGCTAAATGAATACAAAAAAAGTAGATTTAACTAATATGATCAACTTTTGTTTCAGACATTATTTCTCTATATTCATTAACTAACCGACAGAACTTTCATCAGTTTGTTCGTATCAGAGAGCAGAAATGTGAAGGTTTTTAATGTTTAAATGCACGTAAAAAAAAAATTATTTCTTAAATCAGAAAAAGACTATATTTATTCCTGAAAATCATTACCAAATTTGTAAATCCCAGTTAACCCATCGCCAACTTATTTATATGAATGGTATACACAGCTGGTTTAATACCATTTGATCATTTCAAAATAATACAGCTTTGGTGCTGTCTCATAATGGACCTTACCGTTAAAGTCTTGGAATGATACATTGTGCTTAATCTGTCTGTTTTGATACCTGAAAATAGGAAACTAATGATTTGGTTTATCTGGATGATATTCATTAATATAATTATCAACATCGAAATGCATTGGCAGTATATAAGTATGTACTATCACAGTGGTTATCTACAAGTACATGTATTAATAGAGATACTAAACAGTATACTTTTTTTAAATAACAGTAGTACTATATGCTAAATGAATAATTATTTTCATTTTCAATCCCGTAAATACACTAGCACACAGTAAAAAAAGTATGACGTGAATATTTTTAAGGCGGGCGTGGGAGGAGGGAGTCTGGTGTACAAGTAAGTCTCCATTGTCCTTGATAAAGGTATATTATATATTAATAGAAGCGTTGGTATGTGCTTCTATTTTTCATAATTATATGCTTTTCGAGTTGATGAAGGTGTAATATAGTAATACATGTACTAATATACGCATTCATTGGTGTATGTTTCTATTCAAAATTATATACTTTTGCAGCTTAATGTATATAATTATACTACGCTAATATAAGCATTGATGTATATTTCTATGGAAATAATAACAAGAGTACGGTAATACGATTTTAACGTTTGTAAGTCGTTGGAGAATAAAAGTTAATCCTTGGTATTATCGGCTCTAAAGTAAATAATAGAAGTGTTCGAAAAATCGAGAAACAAATTCGTACCATGTATAATTTTTAAGAAACAATGTGCAATTTCAAGTATGATACAGCAAACTGTTATAATAATTTCTGATTTGCAAGCACTTTAAACATGTTCTAATTTAGATAACACAAACATTCAGTGTCACAGTGTGTAGGATTTTACATTTGACACCAAACTCCCGAGAGTCCTTTTTAGTAGTATTTTAAAAACGTTTGTGTACAACTACCAGACAGACATGTACCTATAATTATATAAGTGGGGGAGGGGGCATATAATCTAAATTACGTTTAAAAAGTGCAAAATATTTGGTATAGATTTGTTTTAAGGAGTAGATAGTCCAAAGTTCAACACCCAACGCACGCACACACACACACACACACACTCACACACTCACACATGCGTGTTTTATCATACCCAAGTTACAATCTACTGGACACAATGTTAACAAATTGACTCTAATTCTAGTGCGTATGTAGTAGAAAATACACATTCAGTTTTGAACCCCATTGTGATTCCTTCAACATTAAGACGATTAGTAACACATCAGTTCCGATTCCTACCTTAGTGATCTTGTTGTCCTTCCGTGGAAACTACAGATAGCTTCATTCTGATCATATAGGACTACCAAATAAACACGGAATTAGATGCTATAGTACGCAAACTGTGTGACGTTTTAAAAACATGTCACCACTCTTTTAAACGCATAATGACAACACATGCTCTGTTGTATTGAATAGCTGTTAAGATCGTTAACAAACTCTGCCGTTGGATTAGAGTGGATTCTGGATACATGCCAATACACAACTGTACTTTATAATATGCAATGAGCAACAACCCTGCAGAAATCCCTGGCTAAGACCGAGTTATTCGTAAAGCGTATGCGACTGTATTATTGAAGTTTTCACCAAGTCGTGATAAGTTATTGCTTTCAATGTCTCTTTGTCAACAAGTGAACTGAAGTTCCAGTTGTGCAGGAAAATATATATGACGAGATTATATATGTGGATAAGGAATACGTTGAAACCCAAATATAAAGTGCTCTTTTGTTTGTTGCTATCGATCTGGGCTTGAACTGGGACGAGGGTTGCTCGGGAAACTATAGGAGGTTAGAAGGGGGAGGGTGCTTCGGCAACATGAACAATTAAATAGATTGTTAATAAGCTGTGCCGTTATCGTCGGACTACTATCCCCAACCTCCCGACCCACTCGGCAATTAGAATGGGAAATCCAACCATATGATATTGTGTTGAAATTACCATGCGCTTAACGTTCATAATTGTACGAAGCTCGACTTTTCAAGCTTTAATATACCTCTTAACATTCTGTTTATCTCAAACTATCGGATCAATATCGAATAAAAGACATCTAAGCTTCGTACACTACAAGCACCTCCCCAACCCCGGCCCACACACCTACCCACCACCACCACCACTACCACCACTCCCCTTGTAGACCTCGACCGTTCGCTTTGAATGTATACAAGTTCTATGATGATGTTGATAATATTTGACGACACCTAAAACCGGTTGATCTTATAGTTATACATGCACAAACACGCAATAATACATAGATGTACCGTTCAACTACACGGACTATTAAGCACAGTTTTTCCAGACTTGTGTGTATATTGTCCTATATTGGCGACACAATAACAATGACATTGTCTATACCATATACTATAGTCCTCGTCACAACATTTGTAGTATGGTTTTCGTAGATAACTTTAGTTTCGGTTAACATAGAGAAAAAAGGTAAACATTTTTGAAAATAAAAAAAGTCCTATTTTTGTGTCCAAATTATATAACTTTAGATTAAGAAATAAAATATTTTAATGCAAATACATACAAAAAATCGTCAGCAAAATCCATTGTCGGCCATTGAAAATGCACATTTTTTGTATGTATTTGCATTAAAATATTTTTATTTGTTAATCTAAAGTTATATAATTTGGACACAAAAATAGGAATTTTTAAAAAATTTCAAAAATGTTTACCATTTTTCTCTATGTTAAACCAAAGTAAAGTTATCTACGAAAAACATACTACAAATGTTGTGACGAGGACTATAAATGCCTCGAAGGTCTGTCCAGGATAGAAGTTAATGTTAGTATGAGAGGAAACCTGTTGCTTACTACTAAGCAGCAAGGGGTCTTTTACATGCTCTTTTCCACGGACAGAACAGTACATAAAACAGTCTTTGATAACCAGCAGTCAGAAACTGGTCGGTGTATATGATGTACCCATTGATCTTTGTGGAGCTCTCACTAGGGTTGAACATGGTACTGCGATTAAAAATCCCATGACATGAGTGGAATTCGAACCCAGTACCTAACAGTCTTAAGCCCAACGGTCTAACCACTACTCCAAAGAGAGCAGTATTTTTTCCATTTATTATTTTACTTTGCATACAACTTATGCTTTTACTTTAACATGGGTTGGCTGTCTTTGTAAATAAGTGACTCTTTTTTTTAAAAAACTTTAACGTGGGTTGGTCGTCTTTGTAAATAAAGGACTATTAATTTTTGTTTACTTTAACATGGGTTGGTTGTCTTTGTAAATAAGTGACTATTAATTTTGTTTTACTTTAACATGGGTTGGTTGTCTTTGTAAATAAGTGACTATTAATTTTGTTTTACTTTAACATGGGTTGGCTGTCTTTGTAAATATGTGACAATTAATTTTGTTTTACTTTGTTTTGCAAATAAGTGAGTTATATATTATTTTTCCAATGGAAAATAAATGATTCAAAACTAGATTTTTGCAAAGCTGATGTTATTTACAGATAAGGGTGGACCTTATAACAAGTTAATTTGACTGTTGTAGGTAACTATTGTTTTCAACAAAACATTCCTTTGAACACCTTCATTAGTAAACCCCACCCAAGTGTAAACAAAGACGGAAGAAAAATCAATGAATCTTTGGATGGCCTGACTTAGTAATCTGCCTGAAAGAAGTACAAGTGACTCACTCACTCACTCACACTAACTGTGATTAGAGAAGGAAGGAGAGGAATTAAATCAATGGAAGCAGCCGCAAGCTGCACTGCACTATGATGAGGCAGGCAGGCAGCGGCATGCACCAGACACACACGACACACACGCAGGCATGTCCCATTGATCTCCTCACGGTGCTCATAACCGACTGAGAAAGAGAGAGAGCACACAATTGAATATTCACACTGGCAAATTCAATCAGCTTTTCAATCTTGTTGACTTATAGCATGGCAGAGTATGTAGTGGTACTCCCGGGCGCTGATCACAAATATAGCCTTTTCGAGAAGTACTCTTAAGCAGCACAGATACACATGATATAGTGAGGATCTCACTAACATGTCCATACACAGCCTACATTATGTGGCCTTTAAGAGAGAAAGCACATAGTGATACATTCAGGGTCTGCTTACAAGTACAATAATTCAAGAAGTACACTTAAGCAAAGTAAAGTTTGTTTTATTTAACGACGCCACTAGAAACACATCGATTATAAATCAGCGGTTATTGGACGTCA
>JAULBR010100453.1:0-11250 GCA_032355825.1 Melanodrymia aurantiaca
GGGCATTGGATACCAACTGGGTATTATGTCTCAACTACTTACACACCTTTAAGACTAACACAGGGCATTGGATACCAACTGGGTATTATGTCTCAACTACTTACACACCTTTAAGACTAACACAGGGCATTGGATACCAACTGGGTATTATGTCTCAACTACTTACACACCTTTAAGACTAACACAGGGCATTGGATACCAGCTGGGTATTATGTCTCAACTACTTACAAGCCTTTAAGACTAACACAGGGCATTGGATGTGGTTCGTTGAAGGGGTGTATTCGCAGTGATAATTGTAGTGTAGTTGAAACATGATTATAACCTTAAACAAAAGTGAAGTCATGACATAAGCTTAATTACAGAATATTTGTATTGTCACAGGCTGCAAAATGACCGGGTTAGCATTGCAAATTGCGATCCAAAATCTTGCGATCACGATGCAATATTACTACTCATTGTATATAGGTGCTAATCAAACTCCACTAGTTGCTTTTCCATTCCCAAAACTGCTAATCTCAATTTTGAAAACAAATTGCACCCTGTGTCACCTTACAATGTTTTCGTACATTTATTTTACCAACTTGCACATATACATTTTATATCATTTTTATACAAAGATATTGAAACACGTTTTATGATACTGCTGTTCTGTGTCATACTGAGGACCTCGTATCACGACACAGTACTGTATAGCGATTTAATTACATTGGGGGAGTACAACTACCTGAGGTATTACACTTTGCAGGATTTAATCCTTTGTTTGGTTCAGAAACAATATTGATCAAATTATCATACATAATTATATTGAATAAGAAATTACAGAATTGATGAAAAATTGCTGTGACTATTATAACACATTCTTATCAAAACATCAATGTGGTTCAGTTTGATTTGTGTTTTTGAAACATCTCATTTATATATTCATTTGATTAATCGTTATATTCTTTCAGACACTGTGGTGTAGCTGGGCTGTAATTGGACCCAAACATCGATTCTATTTTGGTGGTGACACAGGTTACTGCCCAGTTTTTAAAAAGATTGGCGAGACTTATGGGAAATTCTCCCTGGCAGCTATTCCTATTGGAGCGTATGAACCAAGGTACTGTGTCTAATTATCCAGATCTAAGAATCTCTTAAAGGGGTATGGTCATAGGTGTCAAAATGGCGTCTCCTGCCAATTTAAAAAAAAAAATTATGTCGTAATATGTATAGTGGATTGTTGTGTAGTTATCATTTGATTTATTTTTAGACTAATTTTAATGAAAGCTCAGGTCTTGCATATAACTATAAATTTTGGTGGCTTTTTGTTTTTGGTATAACTTTGTGTAAAAAAAAGTTGAATTGTTTTGTTGAAATTCATTTGGAGTGTTTCTCCACAAACATGTAAAACTAGTAAAATCAGCTTATGTCAACTAAGATCATCTGCCTTTAACATTGGATAAGTTTTTCAGAAATATTTGTTTATATTTATGATAAAACTACAATTAAATCCTAACAAAAGTGGTCTATGAAGAATAGTTTGTGCCAATTTTTTATGATCCTTTATGCTCACATTCAACTAATTTTCAAACGAAAAAGATTTAACGAAACCATTCTTCTTTTTCACAAGCTAACAAACCAAAGTGTAATTTGCAACTAGATGGCAGTATGTCAACATGACATTGGATATGTCTCAATATCGAATCTATCTATTCATTTTATCTGCACCATGACTTGTCATTCAAATGTATTCTGTATTTTGGTGGGTGCATTTAAAATACTGTTGCTGCTTATTAAAAAGATTAGATTATGTGACATCAACTAGTTTCTTCTGTAGACTATGTGCTATGATAACCATATGTTTGACATGTAATAGCTGCTTATTAAATATTGTTTCAACAAACTTACTTTTCCTTGTTTTAAAGACACGTCTTATCCTCAAAAAAGATTATTAAAAATTGCTTCTGTCATTAATTGAAAATATTTTGTTTTACCGATACCTTTCCACCATCGCAGAATAGTTTGTAAGCTTGTCAAAATAGATGATTCTTAAAATGATGAAGCAAAGGATGTCACAGATATGTTTAAACTACTTGTGACAATGGGTAAGAAACTTGTACGTGCTCCAATGTGTTTTACAGGGAGTTCATGAAAACCCAGCATATTAACCCAGAGGAAGCTGTCCAAATCCATGTTGACATCAAAGCTGAGAAGTCTTTGGGTATACACTGGGGAACATTCAAGCTGACATATGAGGTAAATTGTGTTTGGGTTTTGGTCAGTGGCACAACCTCTGACTTCACCAGAGTTCTGTCCACAACAGGTGAAGTAAATTGTTATGTATTGTTTGGCATAGGTTTCTATTTTTTGGCATTTTTCAGATTTCATTGGAAACGTTTGGAAAAGTCTTTTGTTTGGTGGGAATTTGATTCAAATTATAAGTTGCATAATTATGATCTATCCCTTGTTGGGAAATGGTTTGAAATCTCCTCATGAATCATCACATGTTATACTTAAATTTGTATGACATATCAATATGACAAACACATACGGTACCAGTATGAATTTATTCAAATGATGTGTAACATAAAATTGAGAACCAGAAAACCTGTCTCAAAAAAATCAAATTAAAAATTGTTACAACTGCCCAGCAATGTTGTGTCTGTGTATATCCAAGCTGGTCGACGTTGATATGCAAATGTGGCCAGGAATACTAGTGTATGAAATTGGTTAAATTTTCATAATCGATCATTTACAAGGTGTATTTAATTCTAACCTATTTTAATTGATCATAATGTTTAAGCAATATCTATGTACATGTACATGTATAGTTCATGTAGATGTTATTAATTTCTATTTGCATTCCTGTAATAACATCCCAATCAGAGAAATATTATACATTCTAAATTACATTTACACACGTTCTGACAAATTTGTGTACCGGGTACCCAAATATAAAATTGTTGTTAAATTATATTAAAAAGGCCACTAAGCCTCTGGCTGTACTCTAAATGAAATGAGTGTGTTGAATCATTTATCATGCCAACAACGCTTCAATCAGGAAGCCTCGTTCAGCTTCCCGATTCTGAAATGGACATTGATGATATGACACATCATCATAAGTTTACCAGTATGATGCCCGATGTAATGTCTTACTTTTACCCATTTTATAATTTTTTATTGTTTGAATGAAAACCACTCAAACAATATGGATGTGGTTATGTGTGCCACCAATGAGACAGGATATGCTTGACTCTGCAGAGATATGTATTTGACTA
Source organism: Melanodrymia aurantiaca (assembly GCA_032355825.1). Taxonomy (NCBI): domain Eukaryota; kingdom Metazoa; phylum Mollusca; class Gastropoda; order Neomphalida; family Peltospiridae; genus Melanodrymia; species Melanodrymia aurantiaca. Next base: position 3,258 of record JAULBR010100453.1, read on the forward strand.
TTTCAATGTTATGTCATTTAGAATCCTTGCTTTTGGTATTTCATGTGTCATTGACACAGATGATGTCCTATTTTGTACTTTTTTTTGGTTTCGATAAAGATAGCAGACATACAATATGACTGCACTTATGACAGGTGCCACTGGTGGAGCAGGATATGCTCACCTTTTGCCTGTGATTTGTGAGTACATGGCATTTCAACTTGATCGCAATGTCCTTCAACTCTGTTTTGTGCGGAGATATACATTTAGCCATGCCAGTGTTTTATCGTTTAGATTGGACTACATTTCCACACTGGTTCCTCAACAACAATCAATTTAATTTTTTTGTAACTGTCCTTGCATTCAATAGCGTGGGCGTTCTGCTTCTGAGACAAAACGTTTTGAGACCGGTATTTGCATCTGCATTGAACGAATGTGATGTGATAGTACACGATCGGTACCAGTCACATAGTTCCAGAGTGCTCACGCTATTGAACGTAAGGCTTATCTCCAAATTGTATTGTCTAATTTCAGCCTTACATGGAACCCAAGCAGAGAGTGAAAGATGAACTAATGAAAAAAGAATTAAAGGAAGATGAATTTTTCACTCTGTATCATGGACAGATCAAAGTTATTAAAAGTGGTGATGATGATGACTCCGACCAATGTGCAGCATCAAGTCCTTTTGAATAATGGATGGATTATTACTAAAATCTGCTTACTTAAGGAAAATAGTACTATTTAATAAACGTAAATTGATACTGTGGTTCAGAATATATTTCTGCTTTCACCACTTAGGAACACATGTGTATAGTGAGGAAATTAGTCGAAGAAATCTACTGAATTGGAATTTTTATTATTATTATGCCTGCAGAAAATACTATTTTAACTGTGATTTGGTTATTTTCTAAGACTTCCACAGAAAATTGTTAATTGTAGAGCATTTTTGTTTAATTAAGGTAAGTAATAATTTTTCGTGGAAGAAGCTCAATAATTATATTATGTCATGTAATTTACTGCTGTTAACTCAGTCTGTCTGAGGATATCATTATTCCCAATGTCACCTAGTAACTAATGGGATCGGATTACACACATGTATTACATGTAATCCCACCAACACTTTGAACACTTTCAGAAAATTAGGTGGTAGACTTTAGGAGGCTATTTCACAATATGACGCATCATGGACACATATGATTTTTCTGATGCAATACCTTACTTTGACCTGTTTTATGGTTATCGTTTCGATGAGGACAGCAGACAAACAATATGGCTGTGCTATTGTGTGCCCCCAGTGAGGCAGGATATTCTCATCTTCCACAAACATGGTATCATCACTACTTCGGCTGCGAAACCATCTTGACTTCGTCATGATATCTGCCTTTTGCAGAGATATTCATTTGACTATGTCAGTGTTTTGTTTAGAAACATGCTTTTATTATCTCACAATAGGACTGACTTATCATTGATACAGATTATATCTGATTACACTTTCTTACAGTTTCATTAAAGACGGTGGACAAACACTATGGTTGTATTTATGACGTATACTACTGGTAGAGCAGGATATGCTCACCTTTCCCAAACATGTGCTGTCATCACTACTTTGGCTGTGATTCATAAGTACATAATTATCATCTCTACTTTGTCACAATTTCCCTTCAATTCTGTCTTGTGCAGAGATACGCATTTGGCCATGTCAATGTTTTGTCATTTAGATTTCATGATCTTTTTGAAGCTCCAAGCAATTAACTTTTCCCGTCTGCATACCTAATAGTTTTTGTTTTCAATTTTATTATATTTATTTTGTATTGTCATTAATATGTATTGTGTTGTTTTCTACATTATAGGTTGTACCCGGTAAATGTAAACTGTGTAGAACAGCTTTATTTATTTTATAAGCAAGTCATCTACATTGAGTTCCATACCGATAAATCTATATTTTATTTAAAATTTTTGTTCAGCTGTGCTGTTCATACTGATTAGTCATGTCTTTTAGCATATTTTATTTTGAGTCCATCTGCAATTGTATCTTGTTTCACTTGCCTTAGACCAAATTGTTTTTAACTTAGTTCTTTATCTGTTTGTGGTTTTTAATAATTAATCATTAGTAGCTTTGGTATGTTTATTTGGTAGTTAATTAACAATTGTTAGCTGTCATCAAAATAAGAGTTAAGACAAACTGTATGAAAACCTACACTGTACACACTCTATAATTATGGATTTATGTTTTTCTACTGATAGATTGTTCTATTTGGAAATTTAACGACAAAATATCTCACTTCTGACACCATGTTCTCTATGAACTATTGCTCAGAACGATTACAGGCTTTTAATAGCAAATAGTGTGTTGTATAACCTGCTTATTTTAAAATCGGAAGACCAGTTTATGTGAATTTTATTCCCGGTGTTGCCAATAATAATACATATTAATCTGCTTGCATCATTATTAAATATATTTAAAATTGAATGCATTTGCATTGTCATTGTATATTTATATTATTATTATAAAGCATTATCATAAAGCTTGGTGCATGTACGGCATTTCCTGACACTTTCCACGCTATGCCAAAGCATAGCCCCTGTACGCTGACTTCAGTGGAACTGGTTTGAGTTCGGAGTTTCCTTCTCCTAGAAGAGTTTCATTGCTGGGATTATGGGCTTCTCCTGTCCAGTTTGAGTTTGGAGTTTTCTCTCCTAGACAGATTGTCTTTCTAGACTTACATCCTCTGTCTGTCCGTGCTATTTGTCCATAGCTGGAGCTGGATTAGTGAGTGCCAGAGAGTGTCCATACGCCGATGGGTCTTGCACACTGCACTTCTGGGGCTACAGCTGCTCCGAGATCCCCCTCAGTCTAGCCTGGGTCTGCAAAGGCCCAGTTATCGAGGAGTGCCAAGCAATGAGAGCAGGGGTCACTGAGAAAGTCTTGTCTGTAGAGAGGTTTTGTACCGGAAGGGTGTGACTTACGTGCTTCTGCCTACCGTTTTGCCCTGTTAGGCTATCCGACGGTTGCAGCTGAAAGCTAGAGGGACAAGCCAACTACTTCACTACAGCACTAGACACATCACACAGACCTGCGAACAGGTCACTACACCACAAGATAATGGTTTATACCAATCAGTAAAGTCATGTCACATCTAGAATTGTCCAAATACATTAACACAAAAAGATGATGGCCCTATAATTCCGAATCGGAACAGTAATTGGAGTGACCACATGTTTTAAATAAATTTCCTGACCAATAAATTGCTCCTAAAAAACTGGCACACATTTATAAGATGCTTAAATAATTACACGTCCGAGCACTAATCTGCAGCACTTCTTCATTGGATATGTTCTCATATCAGGAATATGCAAATACAGCACTAGTACATCACCTGAGAAGAAGAAAAACTGATGCCTCACGACCGAAACACATGAACTGCAGTAAAGGCTATATGTTTCAAAGGGAATGAAGTAAAATAAAATATAACATACCGTAACTATATTCAATGCGAAATAATTTTCCAAAATACCAAGTTCAGAAAAACGATTATTGAACACCATCTAACACATACTAATAATTCATTAAATACATTTCAATAATGTCTACCACTGAATGCTTATTCTTATCCAACCTGGAGACTAAGTACCGGTAAGTAGTTAGTTATAAAATATTTACATGCTTATAAATATATTCAAGAACATGTGTCATGGTCACACAGTCTAGTTGCTTCAACTAAGTGTTTTGATCTATAGAGGAAATCTGAGCACTACTCAAATTTGATAAGTACCAAGGAATCTTTTATATGCAATTTTCCAAACTGATTGGTGTAAACTTGTGGAGGACTCCCGTCTGGGTTGGAGTCAGTAGGCCAACTGGGATTAAACACCCCAGTACCTACGGTTTTCTGCAGACGTCTCCTGTTATTTCATCCTGGGATCTGTAATACATCCAGCGAATCAAATATTTATGTCTTCGTTCATCTTTCTTTCTAACAATTTCTCGTTGTTGCAACTTGTGCATATTGTGTTAGGCCTAGCCTACACATGTTTTAACGCTTGTGATTTAGTAAAGCATCGAATGTATAATGTGACAGAAATGCCTAATTATATCTATGCACTGTATTTATTATTACAAGTAGAAATAACCATCAGTTTATTGTTTAATATTGAATTTTAGCGGTCCCGGAGCTTTGACTGTATGTTGAAACTGAGCATGCGCAAAGTTGGTGGGTCAGGTCGTCGAGACCGCCGTCCCCTTGTGTTGACACTGGGGTGAGCCGACTGTTTAAAGAACTGGCCCCGGTGACCGTGACTCTCTTGTCCTAGTTTCACGCCCCCATTAAGTTCCAGCCCCAATTCATTTTCGTTAAATAAACTTATTTACTAAACTTATTAATTAGCCTATTCTTAATCTTAACTCTACTAGTCGAGGACTAAATTCGTACCAGTCGGAACGTCCACGAGGCTTTGCATAGGTGACTATTATTTTAGTGAGCCGAGACCTGTGATGCCCTTATTATTAAATGAATAAATATATATGTTTTTTGTTTGTTTCACTAAATGACGTGTTGCTTCGTTCTTTTTCATTATTTATTAATAGCTTCGCAATTAATTAGCCAGAACCATACCCCCCCCCCCCCACTGCGTTAGTCATCCTGTTACAATAAAATTAACTTTGATAGACCCTACTGTAGTTTTATGAATGACGATCTATAAATTCATAAAACAATCTATGTTTGAAACCTGTCTTTACCGCATTTTAGAGGCAACCACTTGACATTAAAACCTTTCGTATTTTAGACTATACCATCGACTGGCTTATTCCGTTGCGTATTATATGCTAAGGAAGCTGTTCTGGAAGTTGAGATATTTTTGATGATGAAGACAAAAAGTCAAAAGTCTGTTGGTATCACCGTGATTGTATGCTTTTTAGTTGTGTACTTTTAGCATGGTAATTCAACATGTATTTTACATTTATTTAAAAAGTGTGGATTATTGTATACTAAGCAAGTTACTGTCACTGAACTCCATATTTTGTATTTTTCTGTTTAAAGTTAAACATTAATTTAATTAAAGGCACCCTCTCGAGTTTGAATGCCATCGTATCTTTGTGTCATAATGATATAAGTTCGGGTCACTTAGTTCACCCTCTTTCAAACCGCTGTAAAGGCAATTTGGTCCATAGGTGGATCTACTTCTTTTTAGGCCATGGCTTCCAAATTTAATATCCACAACCATTTCCATTTCGAGGGCCATCTATGATCTAAATTGTCGTCTAGTTTACCTCTATATTTAGATCGACGACTCTAAACACCTTTTATATAATAACATTTTTAATTACCTTATCCACTAATTTATTTTTAAATCCATAACCCACTTTTTCCATCCAACTTCTGTCCTGGACAAGCAATCCAGTCGCTTGGATTGCATACCCAGGACAGCGTGTTTGAACCTTAATTGGATATAGGCACATAAACTTTTTATTAAGTAAGTAAGTAAGATATAAGTTCGATTACATAAGAAATGATGTATTAATTCTAAAAACTGGACCAAGTTTTCTAATTTATTATTTTACCGCAACACTTGTTTATTCATCAGGGGTTCTAGAATTGTTTTAATTTTCACTTGCCATGGGGCCAGTGGATTTTTAAAAACCATTTCCAATATAATAATATAAAAAAAAATGTAAGTAAATCAAATTTTGTACTGGCCATCAAAGCAATTATTTTGTAGACCGAGACTCAAGAGTGTTTTAATCACTGGAATCGGGCCACGTATTCTAGAACCCATTTTCCTCGGGCCGAAAAGGTAATATTATAAAATTCCTCTACGATCAACACGCAGAATGGCCGCTGATCTCACCGTCAAACGTTACGTAATATAAGTGTGATATTTTCAGTTGGCCATTGAAAATGTTCTGGTCCTGGAAAGGAATGTATGCAATCGAAATCGTGTCAGAAACATGTATAATGTTAATAACGGCTAAATAACGAAAAGTTAACAAATGATTTGAACTTGTGAAGAAAACATAACGACTACAGTATTGTAAAATCCAATGATTTTCATGAGAAAAACAACACTTACCGGTACCCTTCAGACTCAAAATGTCTTTATTGTTACTACACATGTACATAGAAAACATATTTTCTGAAATATATAGATATTATATATTCTATTTCAGTTTGATCAGTATGGAGATTAGCGATCTCTTGTGGGAGGCTGTGAAGCACCGGAACATTGAAACTCTGAAAAATCTACTGGAACAGACAAAGCATTGCAATGATTCTTTAGCAGATGTAGTTAACATCACCAGGCATGGTGTATCCTTGATCCACCTTGCCGTTATCACCCGCGACAAACCAATGCTTGAGATTCTTTTGAACTCTGGAGCCGAACTGCCAACATGTAATATTAATGACCTTGACCGACTAGCCAGATGTATTGAACAAGATGGTCTGGAGGACCATCATCAACAAACAGATGATGACAGTATATTGGAAGTTCAGGATGTTTCTGTTTTAACTCTTGTGGTGTCATTTGGAATCCTAGAAAATATTCAATTACTACTTGATCATGAATCTGTATGCAAGCTGGACTCCACAGGGGCTGCCCTGCAGATGGCTTGTTTTAAGGGAAATGTAGAAGTCGTAAAGATTTTGATGAAAAGAGGCAGTGAATTTTACAATGAGTTCTTTAGCAATCAACACATAGTTGCCAGATCACCCTTCATGTGTGCAATTGAAGAAAAATGTATTGAAATTATTGAAACGTTACTTGAGTATGGCATGAATCCATGTATCACAGATGCTCTAGGCCGAACACCTTTTCATTTTGCATGTTTTGTCGGTAATCCAGCCACAGTAAAACTTCTTTTGAGAGAGATGAAAAAGAGAAACTTGTCGCCATGTTTGGTAACAGCATCTGGAGTGTCTCCAATGCATGTTGCTTGTCGGTTTGGAAACCTTGAAGTTTTGAAGCTTTTGTTGAACCACAAATGTACACGAAGATGTAACCTAACAGCAAGGAAATACCTTCTTCATTGTGCTTCCAGAAACCTATCGCACGATATCGTCAGGTTTCTTTTAAGTTTTGGAGAAGATCCAAATTTTGGTACTGGTGAGTTGAATTCTTATTATTGGCTGCAATTAATGTTACGGTCACCTACATGTATCCATGGCTGTCATTGGTTACAAAATGTTCACCTGTATGCAAAGAATAGTCATTTGTCGTTAAGCGAACAAACTTTATCTTTATTGCCTGTCTAGAAACACTTATTTTTTACCCAAAGCAGGTGTTGAGTAACCACAATAATCAACTGTAGTACTTATTTGCTTGTAATTATCTAGATAAGACTGCGCTCCTTGAAGCTGTGAAGAAGGATGACGTGAGAATGGTTGAACTGCTGCTAGCGGCCAATGCTGACCCCAATATACCAGAACCATCTCGTACTATCTCCGAGTATCGAAATGGAAATAAGAAAAACCCTATTCTCTATGCGGCGGAGCACTGCTCACTGGCAGTCATTGATGCCTTGCTACAAGGTATGTGACAGACTTTCTAAAGTCAGTAATCATTGTGACCAGCTTATCAAGAGATATTTGACAACAATAAGTTTGAATCAAACTTGATATTGATTATAATGGTCAATATCAATATATGTTTCAGCAAATGGTATTCGGTGTATATGTACAGTAGACATTTAATTATGTGATATCATATTGTGTTGTATAGAAAAAGCAGACACCCAATGTCTGACTGACATTTAACAAGTACATGAGTGTTAACTGTCCGACCAGACAATGAATTCAGTCATGGAATAGATTCCGAAAATGTTACAAAATAAATAAACAATTGAAACATCGTTTTACCTAAAAATGTGTCTGTTTTGTAACCAAAATAATGACAACAAATATAACATGAGAATCAAATTAATGTTCACCATTCTATAACTCCATTTATTACCCCAGAGGGCAAGCATAACCGGGGAAATATAAATCATATTTTCTCAGTGAGAAATATCACTACATTG